>SNQJ01S0013313.1:184008-233764 GCA_010110895.2 Picea sitchensis | reverse complement strand
GTCAATTAGTTAGGTGTTTATTGCTTTGATTAATTAGTATAATATAAGTGATAGTTTAGTTAGATTTAGATTAGATTGTTTTATTTCAGTAATATATGTTAGATTGTCTAATTTCAGTTAGCTTTCTTTCTGTTTCATAAACACAAAAAATCAAAAAGAGACCCTTGGCTATCTCAGGGCATCGAACACATGAGTTTTGCAGGTTTTAACTAAATCTGTAATTTGTCTATAGTGTATATTTGTGAATAAGGAATTTCATAGCTGATAATTAGGTAGTTGATTTGAGTTATTATAATCATAGTTAGTATCTTGTATATATAAGTAGTTAGTAATTTATAGTTAGATTAGTGTAGTTAGTTTAGTTTGCTTTATTAGTTTCTAGTTTCCTTTATTAGTTTAGTTATTTGTCTTTGTTTTATTAGTTTCTAGTTTCCCTTTAGATTTCTTAGCTCAAATCATTTCTCTTTGGTTTCCATACGAGACCTTAGGGCGGCCAACGGAGCCGTTAAACTCGTCAGGGTGGTCCATTCCAAACGGCTTGGGTTATTAGACAACCCCAGACCGGTTCCACTCTCCCAGTTGACGGACGGTCAATTTCGCCCGTCAACAGAGTCATATATATACAGTAATACACGATTTCTATTAATGAAAGAAATGTACAGAGACTGTAAAAATACATAGTGAAAGACTCGCTAGAATGGTGGCAGCTTATCTCTGAGAAGAGATGTGACGGCTACTCGCATTCACAAGAATAGGATTACAATGAGGCTTTGAAGGCCTTTTTAACATAAGTAAAATCCAAAACCCTAACCTCGGAAGATTAAAAGCCAAAAGGTTTGTGGGCCTCGATGGGGGTAGTTGATACGTCAACTTCCCAAGGGCGTAACGTTTGCATACGATCTCCATTTGGGGCACTTGATAGCTCGTTGGAAAGATATATACGAGAACTAAAACTTTTGGGTGAGAAACATCGATATATGATCCATGTTTCTCCCCATTTTCTCAAAAAACATCGTTTAGGGCCTCAAAATGGCCTCGAAAGTTAAAACTTGCTAAAAATAGTGAAGTACCAAAATTGCCAAAAACATGTTTTGGGCTAGTTACAGAAGGTGGGTGGCCACCGATATCCACCTGGATCATAAAGTTGGGAGGAAAAACGTCCTCTCTCAGTCAATCATATTTGTTAATTTCCTTACCAAATAAGTGTATACTTTTACTAAAACTGATTATGATTGGTATTTTTGCATGCATGTGTAAATCTCTGAATTTAAGAGTAAACTTAGTTGTTTATAATACATGGTTTGAATGCGTGAAAGTCGAGATATGTTATAATGTTCATTACCGAACTGGTAATCATGAAAATGAGTTAAGTAAGGACTGTTGCATTCTTGAGCACTTTATATATTTGTAGGGAGAACCTGTAAATCATGCAAGATTTTTCTCCTTAAGTTTTAATAAATTGTAAAATCCATGGAGTGGTTTTGAAACCTTGCCCATCTGGATCGAAGTCCTATAAAATCTTGAGAAATGGATAAGTCCCCAAATATGTATTTTTATCACCGTTAAATCCTTTGTTAACTAATAGAGAACGATAATCATCAATCTTAAGAGATATGGACCATTATTCACGATGGGTTGTTCAGAGTGGAAGCTTCAGAAGGAAATATCGAGTGTTGTGGGAAAGGCCCTGAAAAAGAGACTCTAAATTTGAGTGTGTGTGGGTCGTATATCTAGAAGCTAGTGAGTTACCCTCAACCGTTGATCTTTAGGGGTCCCACTTAGCAAGTTGAAGGGAAGAATGAGCTAGTGTTGATTGGGAGCGTCAACATGAAGACGTGTGTCAACAGTTGATTGGTTGACAGAAATGAATGCGAGTCTAGCTGGATTGGAGCTAACCGTTTCGAGGTTGACTCTGGAGAGTTCAAGGTATAACTCCAAAGGGTTCATAGTACAATTTCGAAGGTTTCAGAGTGCTCCATAGAAGGGTTCAGAGTATGATTTGATGGAGGGTAGATCTAGTCTATAGATCTATGAGTGGGTGAGATGCAATGGTAGTTTTCGATCTACCATAGGCGTTGGACACACTAACCACACTGAGAGGGGGGGTGAATCAGTGTAGGGATATTTTAAAACTTCCCCTTCACAAAACTCCTTAGTTAGAAATCACCATTTACTCATTACTTATTGCTGTCATTTATAACCAGTTAAAAGTGAACATACATCAACAACACATACCATCAACAAATATCATCAATAAGTCATCACCACAAGGAACACAAAGAACACAAGATGCATGTACAATTTTCCTTTTATTACGGACTACAATCCTTGGGTTATCAACAACAACTAAATAGAGTTACAACTCCACAAGAGCACCAACTCTACAATGCAAGACTCAGCTTACACAACTCAGCACCAACTAAGCAGAGGATTCAATCCTCAACAAATACCAATATGTCAACAGGTACGTGACCAGTCAGTAGTGCAACACGTGTATGTACATGCCCTACTAGTAGTACAATTCATGTATGTACGCGGCTTGTCTATACTGCAACCTGTGTATGCCTTCTAAGTAATTAGGGTTTTCTCTCTATGAAAAAATCAGATCCTTTGCAACCTTCAATCATATCTACTTTTGTATTTCATTGTCCAATATGAACCATAACCAATAACAACACATCTATGCTCTCCCACAACTTACGTATGCTCCTCAACCATACAATATGAATGCTACTTAATCATGTATAAGAAACCAACATACTATGGCAATCATATCAGTACTAAACCATAAGAGTGTTTCTCACTTTATCAATCAACCAACATAACCATATCACAACAACCATACCAAGAATTCCTTAAGCACTCACCATACAATAAGAAAGAGTATCCATCACGACAACTATGTAACCATACCAGAGTTTCTATGGTAGATATGAGCCCATAGAATGCAGATCTAGAACTTCTTTAGACTTCAATAACCTGACTCCAGCTCACACTCAAGTCTTCATGACTTCCACCTACTATACACACTTTGTCCTCCTTCATCCCGTGTGTGTACATGCTCTGGCTCACTGCATCCCGCGTATGTATGCTCTATGGCCCACTGCTGCTCGCATACTCCTTCAGAAACTAGGGTTTCTGAACTTCCAAAACTTTCGTCATCAAGATCTCAGACTTACAGAAACTATGATGCGTCCATGAGATCCTCCATCCACTCTCTCTCTCAAAATAGTCTTCAATATATGCTCAAGATATTATCTTCATAAGAGACCCTTGCGTCTTATTTATACTCTCCAAGTAGCTTCCTTAGAAGCATCTTCTAGGCCACTTTGTCCACATAGTCACCTATGTCCAACTTTGCCCAATTTTCCACTTTTCCATGTATCAAATAACCACTTGACCACTTAACCCATTTTCCTCATTTTAGGGTTAACCTTCTTATAACCACTTTCCATAATTATAAAGTTGTCCATTTACTTTATTATTTAAATAATCCTCCTTGACTTTGTCACTTCACTTTATTATTTAAATAATCCTCTTTGACTTTGTCACTTCACTTTATTATTTAAATAATCCTATTTGACTTTGTCACTTCACTTTATTATTTAAATAATTTCTTCTTTGCAAGCACTTTGACTTCTTTGACCTTTCGGGGCTTCAAGCCAACATATGAGGGTCCTCCAACTTCATAAGGCCATAACTCTCAAACCATGAGGAGTTATGTGACATTCCACATACCACCGGAAATGGCTTGACAAACACTGTCCATCTAGGATAGTTTCATTGACAAATTTACTAATATTCATCTCATTATTCCACAATTAAACATGGGTTCTCTAACCATACTACTAGGATAACTCAACCACAAAGAGTCTTCCCATGAGGGATTTCACCATAAGGGGACCACTTTGGAGTTCACCACAAAGCGTCTTCCCATGATGGATTTCACCATAAGGGGACCACTTTGGAATTCATCCATTTGTACAACCGTGACCTTTGGAGTTCACTGCAAAGTGTCTTCCCATGAGGGATTTCACTATAAGGGGGCCACTTTGGAGTTCGTCCATTTGTACAACCATGACAAGACAATAATGATTCATGTTTGCATCAATCCAACTACAACTCATTGATCCATATTCATCTATGCATACGACTATGAATCCTCTTGACATCAATCCATTGACATCAAGGTCAATACATGATCCATCAATCAGGGTCAATACATGATCCATCAATCAAGGTCAATACATGATCCATCAATATACTATGACAAGACATTGTTCCTTTGACATCAATCCTTTGGCATCAATGAAAACATGATCCAACAATCTCCCCCTTTGGCATTGATGGAAATACCAACATTGATGTCAACACCAATCATTCATGGCAACATGTAGACAATGCATTTCTCTACATCAATAGGCATCTCAATCACATTAATGTGACTATCTCTCCCCCTTTGAAATCAATGGAAAAGGGTCATTCTTCCCTTGGGGGATGCTCCCCTTGCTTGAAATTTCCTTGGGGATACTCCCCATGTCTGAATGCCTTTGATCTTCCTGTGAATAAACTCTCCCCTTTTGAACAAGGGATATCACTCTGATGTAATGTTGAAGATATATAGCTCATGCTCCCCTTGTGAAAATAGCTCCCCCTAAAACTATGCCTCTGTGCTCTTTCTCCAAGTATAGGTCTCTTTTTCAAGTATTTATCTTTTCATCTGATAAATATCTCCTCTTGGAATCATGGGAAGAATAACGAATTCCCCTATGGGTATGTCTCCCCCTATCTTCTCTGTAATGCAAATGTTACTGCTCAACTGGAACATAGATCAACTGCTCTTTCTATGACGATCCTTGGACCTGTCCATGCATCAAACTTGTGCCATACATTACATCATGAAGCAAAGGATATGTCAACAATGAATATAGAATCGTGAACAAAACATCAACCAAGTACATCTTGTGCCAACCATGCACAATACCCATGTACATCAATACCATATCATATGCCATAAGATATCATTAGTGGAGTTCATCAACCATATGCCTCTACCAATCATGCCAACTATGTGCCTCAAAGAAGTGTCATATCACTCATGATATGCCTCTACCAAGAACCAAGTGCCAAAATCATGTATCTTAATCAATGAAGTGTCTCAAGTATATCATCCATACATCAACAAGTACACCAAACATGTATCACCACTTGTACCAAGAAAGTGCATCAACCATGCACCAATACCACAACAAGATGAACTACAATCAATATGTGTCCTCATGCATGTATGCCATATCCACCATAAAACATGTGCCAATCATATTGCTAGTAGGTGCCTATAACAATGTACCAAATATGTACCAATCATGCATCAACTATGAATCATCAATGGTATACAACATGACCACTTCATCAACTCATCAACTACATGTCCCAATATGTAGCCCATCCATATGACAAATGCATGCACCAAGATATCCAACAAATATGCCTCCAATAATACATCATAAGATATATCAATGAAACTCAAATATGTACCAACCATGTATCATAACATATCTACCTCAATCTCCATTCACTACAACAAATACTAAGCATCCATAAATACATGTACTAGAAGTGTGCCTCAATATATCAATGACATATCTAGCTAGTATCATCATGATATATCTCATAACCAAAGTGTCAGAACTTCACTGCCACAACCAACATTGTTCTCCAACAGATAAATGTCTCAATCCACACTCTAAGGTTAGTACCATGCATCCAGGATAGTATTCAACACTTAACCATATGTCATGACCATTCATATGCCAATTATGTATGCCAACATGTAATCATGAAAACCTGCAACAAACCATGTCAGATCTTGCAACAAACCATGTTAGACCTTGCAACATATAGTTATACCTTTATACCATGCTGCAACTCATATGCATAGCCTTTTTCCCAATAATTTTACCACATATACACGGCCTACTGCATAGACAACTTGCATATGTACGCGACCTATTCATAGGTCAGCTTGTGTATGTACGCGACTATTACCATTGTAACCCACGTATGCTTATGAATATGTCAAACTAGAGCTTCCTTTAAGGCTTCCACTTTGTTCTGATTGATCAGTCTTCTTCACCCACTTTTGAAGGTGTCCCCGCTTCTCAGAAATTGAACTCTGAGCTTCCATCCTTTCAAAAATGTCTCCCTTCCTAACTTCATGTTTTCTTATATTCATGCTATATGAAGTCCTCATCATGGACTGTCTTCTTGTGTTCCAACAATTATGGTATTTTGGCCAAACCCATTACAATGGTAGCATCTCATGGTGTGACAGTGCACAACAATGTGTCCTACTTGATTACATCTCCAACACCTTAGGGTGTTATGAAATCTTTCACTATCTTTCCTTGCATAATATCTACATTCCAAAGCTTTGTGACCATATTCATTACATGAGTAACATTGACCATGAAAAACATTTTCATACCTTTTCTTTGGTGTCCATTTTGAAGGTGTCTTGAATTTTCTTTGAGATGTAAGGATGGCTTCTTGATTTTTTCCTTGCTTTGTTCTTTTGAAACTTTCATTTCCTTGTGTAGATGGTTGATTTCCAACATTATTTCCATCCTTTGAGAGTGAGGGACTTACCTCATGCTTCTTTGATGTGCTTTCTTCAACATGTGTAGATTCTTTGTTGTATCCAAGACCTGATTTATCATTTGGTGATCTTTGACTATCCAAGATCTCATTCAATATTGTTGAGCTATTGAAGAATATGTTTGACTTCTCTACTTTCTTTCTAATATCAACAACCTCAGCTTCCAACTTATGACATGACTCTTCCTTTTCATTTACTTGATTCTTTAATAGTTCCTCTATCCTTTTGGCTTCTTCAATTTGGGTATTGAGATGGACATTAACTTCAAGACTTTTTTTAATCTCATCATCTACCTTCTTATTTTCTTCTATTTCATTCTTTAGTCTTTTGATCTCTTCTTCTTTTTCTTCTAATTGAGTCTTTTTACTTTCTTCTTGTTCCTTGAGAATTTTCTTTAACTTCAAGATATGCCGTTGATTATTTTTAAGAAACCTTTTAGTGTTCTCAGAAAGATAGCTATATTCTATGTAATAATGGTCATAGTTGTATTCAAATAGACACCATTCAACTTTCCTTTTAAGCTCTGATATTTCTTCTTCTACTTATTCCATGGGATAACTATCATCTAATTCTACGCATACTATCTCTAGATTTTATTCTTCACTTGTAGAGAAATATTCAACATCATCACATTTTGAGTTATTGCAATAAGGGGTTTTTGGATATTCTTTAGCTTCATTGGTCTTGATGGAGTTGTCTTCAAGGTCTTCCTTTTTTCCAACATCATCACATTTAGAATCATTGCAATTTGAGAATTTTCGAGATTCTTAACCTTCATTGTTCTTGATGGAGTTGTCTTTAGTGTCTTCCTTCTTGCTTTGGTATGTCTCCTCTAGCTTTAGCCATATATCCTTGGCGGAAGTGCATTGTCCCATGCTCTCTTTGAAAGAACTTGAGAGTCCACTAAGAATGGTCTTGAGAGCCAATGCATCATTCTTCTTTTCTTCCCTTTGAGCTGCAAACTTTGACTTATTGATGTCATTTAAAACCAATCACCATTTACTCATTACTTATTGATGTCATTTAAAACCAGTTAAAAGTGAACATACATCAACAACATATACCAACAAAAAATATCATCAATAAGTCATCACCACAAGGAACAAAAAGAACACAAGGAGCACAAGATGTATGTCCAATTTTCTTTTTATTATGGACAACAATCCTTGGGTTATCAACAAAAACTAAATAGAGTTACAACTCCACAAGAGCACCATCTCTACAATGCAAGACTCAACTTACACAACTCAACACAAATTGAGAAGATGATTCAATCCTCAACATATACCAATCTGTCAATAGGTACACGACCTGTCAGTACTGCAACACACGTATGTACGCACCCTACCAATGGTACAACTCGCATATGTATGCGTCTTGTCTGTACTACAACCTGCATATGCCTTCTGAGTAATTAGAGTTTTCTCTCTATGAAAAACTTAGATCCTTTGAAACCTTCAGTCACATCTACTTCTGTCTTTCATTGTCCAATCTGAACCATAACCAATCACAACACATCTATTCTCTCCCACATTTTACTTATGATCATAAACCATACAATATGAATTCTACTTAATCATGTATAAGCAACCAATATACTATGGAAATCATATCAGTACTGAACCATAAGAGTGTTTCTCACTCTATCAATCAACCAACATAACCATATCACAACAACCATACCAAGAATTCCTTAAGCACTCACCATACAATACGCAAGAGTATCCATCAAGACAACTATGTAACCATACCAGAGTTTCTATGGCAGATCTGAGCCCATATAATGCATATATGGAACTTCTTTAGACTTCAAGAACCCGACACTAGTGTACACTCAAGTCGTCATGACTTCCACCTACTATACGTGCTTTGTCCTCCTTCATCTCGCATTTGTACGTGCTCTAGCTCACTACAGCCCGCGTATGTATGCTCTCTGGCCCATTGCTACTTGCGTACTCCTTCATAAACTAGGGTTTTTGAACTTCCGAAACTTTCACCGTCAAGATCTCAGACTTACGAAAACTATGATGTGTCCACGAGATCCTCCAACCACTCTCTCTCTCTCTCTCATAATATATCTTCAATATATGCTCAAGAGATTATCTTTACAAGAGACCCTTGCTTCTTATTTATACTCTCCAAGTATCTTCCTTAGAAGCATCTTCTAGGCCACTTTGTCCACATAGTCGCCTATGTCCAACTTTGCCCAATTTGCCACTTATCCATGTATCCAATAGCCACTTGACCACTTAACCCATTTTCCTCATTTTAGGGTTAACCTTCTTATAACCATTTTCCATAATTAGAAATTTCTCCATTTACTTTATTATTTAAATAATCCTTGACTTTGTCACTTCACTTTATTATTTAAATAATCCTTGACTTTGTCACTTCACTTTATTATTTAAATAATCCTCTTTGACTTTGTCACTTCACTTTATTATTTAAATAATCCTCTTTGAATTTGTCACTTCACTTTATTATTTAAATAATTTCTTCTTTGCAAGCACTTTGACTTCTTTGACATTTTGGGGCTTCAAGCCAACATATGAGGGTCCTCCAACTTCATAAGGCCATAACTCTCAAACCGTGAGGAGTTATATGACGTTCCACATACCACCGAAAATTGCTTGACAAACACTATCCATCTAGGATAGTTTCACTGAAAAATTCACTGATATTCATATCATTATTCCACAATTAAGCATGGGTTCTTTAACCATACTACTATGATAACTCAACTGCAAAGCATCTTCCCGTGAGGGATTTCACCATAAGGGGACCACTTTGGAGTTCACCGAAAAGCGTCTTCCCGTGAGGGCTTTCACAATAAGGGGACCACTTTGGATTTCATCCATTTGTACAGCCATGACCTTTGGAGTTCACCGCAAAGCGTCTTCCTGTGAGGGATTTCACCATAAGGGGACCACTTTGGAGTTCATCCATTTGTACAACCATGACAAGACAATAATGAGTCATATTTACATCAATCCAACTACAAATCATTGATCCATCTTCATATATGCATATGACTATGACTCCTCTTGACATCAATCCATTGACATCAAGGTCAATACATGATCCATCGATCAAGGTCAAGGCATGATTCATCAATCACCACATCAATATACTATGACAAGACATTGTTCCTTTGACATCAATTATTTTGGCATCAATGACAACATGATCCAACAATAGGTTCCACCTAGGTTAAGAGACAATGTATTGATGCCATGGATGACATGGCATGCCAACAAGGCAGCCAGAGTGTCCTTATGACAACATATTCCGGTTGTGGATGAGTTGACGGGGGTCTCATATGTAAGGTGGGTATGGTGCCACATGAGATGGAGTTGACTACTTCAGAGTTAACTCCAGAGAGTTCATAGTACATATCCAAAAGTTTCAGATGTCACTTTGAAGAGTTTATCTGGATCGTCGATCAAGAAGGGAGAGACTTAATCTCAATGATAGGTTTCTATAGGTCCCACATGATTCCTGGTACGAGATAGAGAATATAAAATATTCTTCAATGACCTGATTTCAGACTAGTGAAGTTGTCTGAATATTTCGAATGTCGAATGGATAATATAGAAAGGGAATATTCTTCGATGTTGTATCTTTCAGAGGTGAAATTTGAGTGAATGGGGAGAAGGCCCGAACGTCGACAACTATAGGCTTTCATGGAAAAAATTTCCACTATGGAAAGCTAGGAAGGTGCCACATCAGTGTCATGTTGTCACCATACTAGATGGCATGAGTGACAAGGTTCCATGTGGAATCCATGTGGCATTGAGATAGATGTTGACCATGAGAGTCCGGTAAACTTTGGAAGGCCATAAATTTCAATCTGAAGCTCAGTTTTGTGAAAATTTTCAATTGTTGTAAAGCTCTTGAAGAGTAGAATATGATGTCATGGTCAGGAAGAGTTATTGAGATGTTTAAGGGAAGCAATATTTTAACACCCCATTCCCTTGAATTTCTTTAAGGGGGTCGGGTGTGTTACAGAGTGGTATCATGGCAAAGTTCAAAATCTAGTATTGAATGGGTCACCAAGATTACTTAATATTGTTTAAAATAATTTTGTGTTGTTTAGAATGCATGTTTCAAAATATATTGACATATAAATTATAATGATGATTTTTGTTTCAACACGTAGGACAAATTGAAAATTTACAGAGGTGAATGGTGCAATGTAGTATGGATGACCTCTCGCACCTTAGAGATGAAGAGTCTGATGGACAGAGGGACAGAGAAATCCCTCCATATTTGATGGCCACCATGAGAAGTCTGAAGGAATACAATGAGAGACTTATGAGAGCCCATGCCGAATATAAAAAGTTGAATTCATTCCTACTATAGAGCTTGTCCAAAATTCAAAAGCATCTGCAACAAGGCCCTAGCAATGCAAAATTACAACAGTCGGAGAGGTTGAAAACCCCTTTGAATGCTCAAAAGAATGGATTGGCTTATAGTGATATGGGAAGGAGTTCTTCCATAAGAAATCATCAGGGTGCCAAGAAAGGTGAATCAAGCGGAGATGTTTTCACGAAGTCCTCTAGCTGGAATACTATTTTAGTGAGACAACCCAATAGCGACACAAAATACAACATTTCTAAGAAGAGAAAGAGGAATAATTCTCAAAGTTTTCAGACCGAAGAATTCAAAAAGGATAAGCCGCCTACCTTTGATGGAGAGAAAAATAAAGGAGAATAAGTTGAAGCATGGCTATTTGGTTTGAAAAAGTACTTTCAAGTACATAATTATTTTGACAATACCAAGGAAAGGATTGCAATGTTTGACCTGAATGGAGGGGCTTCCATTTGGTGGGAAGACCTCAAGGAAATCAAAAGTCTAAAGGAAAGAAAATTGACATGGAAGCAGTTTGATAAATACTTTTGTAAAGCTTATTTATCTGAAAAGTAATATGATGACAAGATAACGAAATTCCATGAGCTTAAGTTGGGACAACTTAGCTTGGACGCGTAGGAAAATAGGTTTATGGAGTTGTTGAGGTATGCTCCCTACCTTAAGGATGAGAAGGAGAGAATCCAATGTTTTCTCAGTGGGTTACTACAATCCTACCAAGATCCAATTGAGTTTAACAAACCCAAGTCGTTGGAGGACACCACTCAGAAGGCCAAATGTTTTTATGATCATTCTAAACACAAGCATGAGTCTTCCAAAGATTGGAAAAGAAAGGACAAGAGTGGATTCCAGAAGAAAGGGTTCAAGATTTTTCCCCATAAGAATTCTGGGAAAGATACACAATTGTTTTAACCAAGCAGGACTGTGCATCAAAAACAATTTCTATCTCAAAGTAGGAATAAATTAGCAGAGTAGGTAAGGGAAAGAACATAGGAGCCCAATAAAGGAGCTTTGCAATGCCGGGGATGTGGAGACCCACATATTTTGAGGGATTGTCCCCACCAACAGTATGAAAATCGAAGAGTGTATAATGTTAGATATGCTTAGATCTTGTTGAATATTGCACTATTATGTAATTAGGGTTTTACCTGAAATGTGAATAAAGGGTTAAAGACTAATGAATGTTAACTGCTAAGTCCTTTGTTAGGTATTATGATCATAGATCTGTGTCCCAACTAGGTTGTAGACACTTGAGTCCTACAACCCCCCTACCTCTACCTTGGGTGAAACTCCATCTTCTTTGCAAGTGTTGTCGAAAGGGCTGGTAGTTAGGGTTTTGTTGGTGCGTTGTTGAAGCGTTGAGCCCTGGGTCTCCCCCTGTGCCAACAAATGGTTCTGTTGTTGGGACCTAAAACTGTGATTTCTGGGAACTGAAGAAAAGAGAAATATCTGTGCATAGATATGTTTCTATAGTGTGCAGTACTCTACTTGACTTGTGAATCTCTATGCTAAGAAGATAAGTTAGATCTGAAGAAAATAGGTAAGATATTAAAGCTTTGTGCTCTGATAAAGTTAAGATAAGTGGAAATTTTTTTGTTTCAAAAGAATGGATCTAGGTATATTTGATAGATTTTGTCCTATTCTGAAAACTAGGGCACAACCAGAAGAAATAATATGTGATATGAATAGATCTGATATAAATAGTGAAAGATATGTTATCCCTATGCATAGAAATATTTTTTGGACTAACAAGTAGATGTAGGATCCTAGAAAGAAGTTTTTACAGGTCTATCACTGTGATCCCAGTGCGCAGTACAAGAAAGGTTGGGGATCGTTTAAGAGAAAGAGAGGATTGACATTATGTTATAATTGCAGACGACTGAGACATCTTGCTAAGGAATTCCCTGGTAGAAGTCTTATTTTCCTTTGTTGTAAAGCTACTGGACATGAAGTTTTGGATTGCCCTAGAATGATTGCTAAAGTTGAGAAGATGAACATAAGACAAGAAAACCATGAGGAAGGACAAGAAACTAAGAATATGCTAAAGAACTAGAAAGAATTAGAGGCTATATTATTGCAGATGAAAGAAACACTGAATGATAACAGAGACATCAGTTTACTAGAGAATTTAAAAGAGAAAGAGTGCATAGAAACACGAATAGGAGACTTCGACATAGACTGTGTATTGGATGTAGAAACATGGGTGAACATTATGACAGAAAGTACTTGGGAAATATTAGGAAATCTTGCTATGATTCCTTCATTGGGAGGCATAGGATTATTTAAAGGAAAGTTGATAACCTTATGTGGAAGACTTGCCCATGTACCTATGGTTCCTCATGCAACATTGACAAAAGAAGAATTCGAGATCATTAAATTTGCTGAGAACAATGTCGCCTTTGCACTTTTGTTAGGAAAGACTTGGATCGAGAGAGATTAGATCCGAAGGAGAGAAGAAGAGGAAGCTATAGAACAAAAAAAGAAAGAATTAAGGGATTTCATGGCTAAGAGAATAACGCGCTTAATAAAATAACAAGAGGACAAGTCAAAGCAACTAAGGGCCAGAGACTTAGCTATCGAAGTTGAAATAACAGAAGAAGGCTTAGAGAACCTGTCCATGTAGGAAAGTAGAGCACCTACTCTAGAAACATTAAGAGAAGAAGTATTATCCTCGAACCTTGTGAAAGATCCTCAACAGTGAAAATTTATTGTGCTAAGAAAAGATAAGAACAACAATGGAAAGAGGAATCCAGAGACACAAATCACAGGACAAAAAGATAGAAATCTCAGTAAGAAGAAAGAAAAGCTAGAAAAATTGCAGGAGGTTCTAGAGAGGACTTCAAAGAAGGAAGACTTGTAGAACTTGAACCTCGTCAGAATAACAGAACAACACCGAATGACACTTCACCAGGGTGAAGTAATATGACCGTTGGAGGCACCCTAACCATTAGAACGACGCTCCAGAACAGCTAGAAACACAGTTATTTCCAGAACGTTCTCCATTGGACCATTGGGACCGCGCCATAATGGATGGACTCACATTGATCGAGACATTCCTGCTCATTGGAGGAATCTGTTATGACTTTGTCTATTTATCCCATCGAGCATTGCACCGAGGACACTTTTTCCAATTGTGATTATTCGAGCCCATAGAGAACTAATTGCTTTCGTGCAGTGCTTATTGAGACTTCGCCATGCATTTTTCTACCTTTGTTGTTTGTTTACCGACCCGAGATATTTGATATCGAGTGTGTATGTCGGGCGACCTTAGTGTAGTAGAGATATTCTTCGAAGAAATCCTCATAGACCTCATGGCTGAGAAGGTCATGTTCGCAGGAGTACAAGCCTCATCGACGAGAGGAGTGAAAGCATCCCCATCGACTACACATCGATCTGGGCTGTCCTGAACCGCGACAGAGAAGAGAAACAAGCATCGCGATGACTTGGAAAACATGAAGCTCATCCCATCAATCCTGCTCAACTATATCCCGCCTTTGGCTGGCATGGTTAGTCGTGATAGCGTCATGAGGGACTTCGACTACACATTGAATACTGTGTACCTCCAGAAGGGGGTACACACAGTTGGACTGCAGTTAGGACAAATTATGATGCTAAAGATCAGTGACTTCAACTTAGGATACCACAAGAACTATGGCATGCTCGCACCACACAAGAAATTGACTAATACAACGGAGAAGAAGTCGAAGATAATCCCCCAACTGTGGACTATGGACATCGCAAGATCAACCATCTTCAATGTGATGAAGATACCACACTTCGACAGACATCAGGAGGTTAACGCGTGTGCTAAAATCCTCCTGTCATGCTACCATGGTGGTTACCTGTGGTTGGATCGACACATCCCTGTAGATCCGAAGTTGATCCATCGGATCACTGGATTAAGCATGCAAGGACCCGACCCTTAGGATTTTTTCCCAAATGCAGCGCACCTTTTCTGCTACTAAAGTTTAATCGCTCTTAAAAGAAAACTATAACACCATTTTGTACATAACTCATACCGATGTTATTTAACCCACATGCATTTAAACAATAAACACATTCAACATAGAGTATTCATATGAATTACTGCCATAATCAACAAGCAATTAGATTTTCATATTAATTCATATACATAGCGGAAAACATGATAACATATACAGTAGGGACATGATAAAATGTGATAAAACATAGTTAGACACTTATCTTGTAACAAAGGTGGAATACACCAACCAAATGCAGGCCTTCCACGAACCTCCCAGCCTTAGACCACACTGCTCATCAACTCAGCAGTGGGTCACCCGCAAGCTGGGACTAAGCTCCACCCCAAGGCAAGGAATCTAGGCTCAGGCTGAGGTTACAGGGAAAACAATCACACACAACCACAAGGACAGAATGCTCTCCCAGGAATCTCCCACGCTCACTGCCCACAGACCCTCATTCCCCACATGCCTGTTCCACCCTAGGAGAATGCACCTTCTCTGTCACCTGGACAGTCCTTCGGCTGCCAATCTCCCTTACCTTGGGTTACAAGAACAGACCGGACCGGAAGTCTCCGGGCTCTGTGGAAGCTATAGGGTTCCTTACAGGAGTTCTCTCCTTCCCCTACGCACTCTCTCACCTGGAGGGAGTCTCTCACAGACCAACAAGCCTCACACAGTCCAGTACTGCGTAGTATCAACAATCCCACGGGAAAACAGACACAGGCTTTCCAAAAACCGGTTCGACATTCACAGGATGGCTTCACAGTCACGGCTTCGGAACAGGAAATGCTCGCATAGGCTCGCTTAGCTTTCCCGAACAAGAAAGGACTCTTCCCTGAATTCAACACAGGCTTCTCATAGGCTGGGGTTACACGTACAGGATTTCTCAAAATCAGACACAAAAATTCTAGTCACAGGGTCACCCGAAGGTTCTCTACAGGAGTCGGGTTAGTCATACTGCTCAGATCTCCGTACGCGTTTAGACAATCCGGTGGAATGGAAATTGGAACATTCTCACGGCTCACTCTGGCCATTTTATTCACATGCACCAGGGTTGACACTTGTCACCCATGGAAATGCATGCGTTCCACCAGCACGCATTCCTCCCACCACTTGGGAATCACACGTCCTTCCAAAAGGACTTGGGATAAAAACATATGATGCACATATCTTTTGGAATAATATTAAAATATTATTCCCAGGCTTAAGCCTGCTAGGATTATCCCCCAAGCTCAACACTTAGCCCCTTTCCCACCTTTCAGCCCCTAATTCCTTGCCCACTCTGTGGATGCTCAACCCCCCTTCACTCATTCATCATGGTCGGTCTGCACCTGGCGGTGTTTATATTTTATTAAATGTTCTGCATACATACAAGTACAACAACAGGATCCTGGCCTTCAACACTTAGACTCCCTGGCCTAACAAACACATAAGCCTCCAGCTTATAAAAACTTGGCTCACCAGCCTATAAATCATAATTACAATTCTTTTCAGAACATGGTTTACAACGGGGCTTGGCCTTGGGGACACTAAACCAGAGAAGGCCACAGATCGCGCCCTGGCATAGTGCATAAAAGAAACCTACAACGATGTGGAGAAAGGGAAGCGAGCCTACAAGGTAGCCTCCATACAGAGTGGAGCAGTGCACTTAGATTTCTAGTTGATCACTGGTAAGATCGTCAGGAAGAACCGATCAACACAGGTCATGGGGTTCGTCATCAACTTCGCAGGAAAATGCGTCGAACATATGCAAATGAACTGGGCGAGCTACCTCGTGATCCAATTGGAGAAATATTTCCGCGAAGCACATGAATAGGGCTATAAGTTTCATTTTAGTTGGTTGTTGATTCTCATTGCTTTCATTGCTTGGGAGATGCTGGAAGTAGCGACCTTCCCTAAAATTGAGTCGTTCGAACCACTAGCCGTGAAGTTCACTATGATCTGGTATTCGAGTGACATGGAAAAACAATGGCAATCCAATGCAGTGTTCCACACATGTTATTTATAGCTGAAGAGGGCCATTGAATCTTTCCCTCACATGACGTTGAATACCCTGCATAGGTTCAGGTCACTTGTGAATTTCCATGTAGATAGGCATTTCATTTACATCACTACACGTGGGGACAAACACAAGGAAGAGCTCTAGTCCTATTACAAACTCATAGAGGAGGACATGGAAGAAATAACCAAGGAATGGCCTGCAGAGTTCCTTGTACCAGTCGAACAAACAGAACTCTCCAACTCCAACCTCATCAAAAGTCCCGTAGTCATCTGAGAAGAATATGATGGACCCAACAACAACAGGAAGAAAAATAAGGAAGAGGTACAATAATTGAACATCGCATCAAAGGAAATGACACCAGATTCACCTGAAGGAGGAAGAGATGACGAAGTAGACAAAGAAGAGGACGAAGGGGAAGAAAAAAAACAGGAACATGGTGAAGTGACACCACCTAAGGATCCCATCACGGAGGCTAAGACATCCAATAAAAAAAAGGGTTCCCCGAAGAAACCTTCATCGCGAAAGAAGTCAAAAGCCAATAAACCTCCATTTCAGATTATGCTCATGGTAGATGATATTGACCTCATCATCGTCATTGTATCAGATACCTTAGAGGACATTTTGCAGTGAAGTGAAGCCAAACAGGAGACAATGTTTGACAGGATTGAGGGGGAGCTCAAAGGGGTACAACATGCTCTTTATTCGAGCTGCGCAGTGTCTACTACGTCGTTGTCAGTAGGGGACATAGAAGTAGGAGATGAGCCTGCCCAACTACGTATATTACCAGATTCGACAGAGGCTCACCTTCGTTGGGTCCAATAGGAAAAGGAGCAGGCAACAAAGGCATTAAAGAAAGCAAAAGAAGAATCCCTAGAGCAATGCTAGGTTGCGCAGCAAGAGAAATATGACCTCCAGATGAAGTTTATAGAGGATAAAGGGCAGATCCAGAAGGAAAAAGAACAACTTCTTGCAGAGCAGATTGGAGTTAAAGACGCAGTCACCAGAGCACTTCACTCTATGTCGGGCCTCACACAGATAGAATAAGACACATTGGAGAGTCAAGTGGAGAAGCTCGTTGAAGCTACTCAACGTCTTCAAGCAAGAGTGGCTGAATTGGAACTGCAAGTCATGCCAAGCACTCCACAGGAAGTGTGATATCAGAGGGAAGAAACAACTCAAAGCGCGATCGAAAGAATCAAGGCATTGCCCTTTGAATGCAAGCAATTAAGAATTCGAAGTGCGTAGACCTATGAGTGCCTTCCAGAGGACCCAGAACAAAGGAAAATGGAGTCACAGATCCAGGAGGCAAAGAAACAAGCAGCGACAATACAAGCACAGTTGAAGCCGTTGTCAGTAGTCGAGAGGATGAAAAGGTCCCAGGAACAACGAACCGTTCAGCAATAGGTCCATGCCATCCAGAGTAAAGTCATGGAAGTGACTCAAAGGCTACAACCAGTGCAGGATGAAGCCTACACACTTTTTGAGGAGATTGAGGGACAAGATGCACAACTAGAAAAAGTAGTCACCACAGTGGAACAACGATTAGAAGGACCGGTGACCGAGAAATTTATTCAGGAGTTCATCGAGCAGGAGGCTCTGGCGAAGTAGTAGGTCGAAGTAGCTTGAGCCAAGATCGAGGCCTTCGAAGTAGAGTTGCCCAGATCAGAGTGACTCAGGACGAGTCACAGCTGATTGTTAGGGGCCTGTAGGCCCTCGACCAAGTTTTGGAGAACCTTGGTCATGTTTGACCATTTTTGGGACTTCGATAGGTTGGTCGAAGACAAAGTGCTAGGCAAAGCAAAGATCGTGGGATCTCTCCCCCTTTTGTGGCCTTTTTGGGTTTAGGGATTATGTAACGGGTATGGGATGTTGGCCCATGGGTCTTACCCATGTTTAGGCCCCTTTTGTAAAGTATAAATATGTAGCTTGGCGATGTAAGTATAGTGTGGGCGCTAAGTCAGTTGTAAGCCAGTCAGCTAAGTGAAAATAGTTGTAAATTCTTTGTGCATATTGTGTGTTGATAACTTGCAGAGCTAAGTGCAAGTGATTGTAAGAAGGCTCTGTGTTATGCCAAGCTTGGGGAAGGAGGATCTGGAGAGGTGTGCGCAGATCTCTTTTCCTATGCGGATTTGGTTTTATGGCTCTGTGCATTGAAAGAATATAATAAAGAGAAGAAGAGTTGGTGGACGTAGCCCCACGCTGGGGGTGAACCACGTATATCCTGTGTTGTGATTTCTTTGTGTCATTGATGTGATTTATGCTTAGTGCTCAATCTTTATGTATGTTAGATGCATCTGATATAGTAGCTTAGTTCTTAATAACTTGGATGAATGCTAGATCTGTTGATGCTATGTGTTAAATGGTCAGATATGCTTAGATCTTGTTGAATATTGTGCTATTCTATAATTAGGGTTTTACCTGGGATGTGAATAAAGGGTTAAAGACTAATGAATGTTAACTTCTAAGTGCTCTGTTAGGTATTATGATCACAAATCTGTGTCCCAGCTAGGTTGTAGACACTTGAGTCCTACAACCCCCCTGCCTCTACTTCGGGTGAGACTTCATCTGCTTCGTAGGTGTTCCCGAAAGGGCTGGTATTTAGGGTTTTGTTGGTGCCCCTTTGCCAACAAATGGTTCCGTTGTTGGGACCTAAAACTGTTATTGTTGGGAACTAAAGAAAAGAGAAATATTTGTGCGTAGATATGTTGCTATAGTGCACAATACTCTACTTGACTTGTGAATCTCTATGCTAAGAAGAGAAGTCTGATCTGAAGAAAATAGGTAATATCTTAAAGCTTTGTGCTCTGATAAAGTTAAGATAAGTGGAAATTTTTTTGTTTCGAAAGAATGGATCTAGGTATATTTGATAGATTTCATCCTAGTTTGAAAACTAGGGCACAACCAGAAGAAATAAGATGTGATATGAATAGTTCTGATACAAATAGTGAAATATATGTTATCCCTATGCATAGAAAGATTTTTTGGAATAACAAGTAGATGCAGGATCCTAGAAAGAATTTTTTGCAGGTCTATCACTGTGATCCCAGTGCGCAGTACAGGAAAGGTTGGGGATTATTTAAGAGAAAGAGAGGATTGACATTATGTTGTAATTGTAGACAACCGAGACATATTGCTAAGGAATGCTTTGGTAGAAGTCTTATTTTCCTTTGTTGTAAAGCTACTGGACATGAAGTTTTGGATTTCCCTAGAATGATTGCTAAAGTTGAGAAGATGAACATAAGACAAGAAAACCATGAGGAAGGACAAGAAACTGAGAATATGCTAAAGAACTAGAAAGAATCAGAGGTTATATTATTGCAGATGAAAGAAACACTGAATGATCATAGAGACATAAGTTTATCAAAGAATTTAAAAGAGAAAGAGTGCCTACAAACAAGAATAGGAGACTTTGATATAGACTGTGTATTGGATGTAGAAACACAGGTGAACATTATGACAGAAAGTACTTGGGAAATATGAGGAAATCCTACTATGATTCCTTCATTGGGAGGAATAGGATTGTTTAAAGGAAAGATGATAACCTTATGTGGAAGACTTGCTCATGTACCTATGGTTTCTCATGGAACTTCGACAGAAGAAGAATTCAAGATCATTAATTTTTCTGAGAACAATACTCCCTTTGCACTTTTGTTAGGAAAGACTTGGATTGAGAGAGAGAAGATCCGAAGGAGAGAAGAAGAGGAAGCTATAGAATAGAAAAATAAAGAATTAAGGGATTTCATGGCTAAGAGAATAACGCGCTTAATAAAATAACAAGAGGACAAGTCGTAGCAACTGAGGGCCAAAGACTTAGCTATTGAAGTTGAAAGAACACAAGAAGGCTTAAAGAACCTGTCCATGCAGGAAATTAGAGCACCTACTCCAGAAACAGTAAGAGAAGAAGAATTATCCTCGAACCTTGTGAAAGATCCTCAACAGTGCGAAGTTACTATGCTAATAAATGATAAGAACAATAATGGAAAGAGGATTCCAGAGACATAGATCACAGGAAAGAAAGATAGAAATCGCAGTAATAAGAAAGCAAAGATAGAAAAATTGTAGGAGGTTCCAGAGAGGACTTCACAGAAGGCAGACTTGCAGAACTTGAACCTTGCCAGAATAATAGAACAACACCGACTGACACTTAGCCATGGTGAAGCAATATGACTGTTGGAGGTGCCCTGACCGTTAGAACGACGCTCCGGAACAACTAGAAACACAATTATTTCCGGAACGTTCTCCATTGGACCATTCGGATCGCGCCATAACAGATGGACTCACATTGATCGAGGCATTCTTTCCCATTGGAGGAGTCTGTTACGACGTTTTCTATTTATCCTGTTAAGCATTGCACTGAGGACACTTTTTCCAATTGTGATTATCTGAGCCCATAGAGAACTAATTTATTTCATGCAGTGCTTATTGAGACCTCGCCATGCATTCTGCTACCTTTATTGTTTGTTCATCGACTCGATATATCTGATCTCGAGTGTGTATGTCGGGCAACCTTAGCATAGTAGAGAAATCTGTCGAAGAAATCCTCATAGACCTCATGGCTGAGAAGGTCCTATCCACAGGAGTACATGCCTCGTTGACAAGAGGAGTGAAAGCATCCCCATCGACTACACGTTGATCTGGTCCCTCCTGAACTGCGACAAAGAAGAGAAGCAAGCATCGCGATGACTTGGAAAACGCGAAGCTCATCCCATCAATCCTGCCCGAATATATCCTATATCTGGCTGGCGCGGTTAGTCATGATAGCATCCTAAGCGAATTCTACTACACATTGATTACTACATACCTCCCGAAGGGGGTACACACAGTTGGAATGCAATTAGGACAAATTATGATGCTAAAGATCAGTGAATTCAACTTAGGAGACCACAAGAACTATGTCATGCTCGCACCACACAAGTAATTGACCAAGACAACGGGGAAGAAGTTGAAGATAATCCCCCAACCGTGGAGTATGGGCATCGCAAGATCAACCATCCTCAATGTGATGAAGATACCACACTTCGACATACATCAAGAGATTAACGTGTGCGTTAAAATCCTCCTGTCATGCTACCATGGTGGTTACCTGTGGTTGGATCAGTACATCACTGTAGATCTAGCGTTGATCCATTAGATCACCGGATTAAGCATGCAAGGACCCAACCCTTGGGATTTTTACCCAGGGAAGGCCGCAGATCGCGCCCTGAGGCAGTGCATAAAAGAAACCTACGACGATGTGGAGAAAGGGAAGTGGGGCTACAAGGTAGCCTCCTTCCAGAATGGAGCAGTGTTCTTAGCTTTCCAGTTGATCATTGGTAAGCTCGTCAGGAAGAACCGACCAACGCAGGTCACGGGGTTTGTCATCGACCTCGCAGGAAAATGCATTGAAGGGATGCAAATGAACTGGGTGAGCTACCTCTTCAACCAGTTAGAGAAATATTTCCATGAAGCACAGGAATAGGGATACAAGTTTCATTTTAGTTGGTTGCTAATTCTCATTGCCTTCATTGCTTGGGATATGCTGGAAGGAGCGACCTTCCCTGAAATTGAGTCTTTCGAACCACTGGCTACGAATTTCACTATCCTCTAGTATTCGAGCGACATGGAAAAACAATGGCAATCTAATGCATTGTTCCACACATATTATTTACAACTGAAGAGGGCCATTGAATCTTTCCCTTGCATGATGATGAATACCCTGCATAGGTTCAGGTCACTTGCGAATTTCCACGCAGATAGGCATTTCATTTACATCACTGCGCGTGGGGACAAATACAAGGAAGATTTCCAGTTCTATTACAAACTCATAGAGGAGGACATGGAAGAAATAACCAAGGAATGGCCTGCAGAGTTCCTTGTACTAGTCGAACAAACAAAACTCTCCGACCCCAACCTCATCGAAAGTCCTATATTCACCCGAGAAGAATATGATGGACCCAGTAGCAGTAGGAAGAAAAATAAGGAATATGTACATGAATTGAACATCGCATCAAAGGAAACTACACCAGATTCACCTAAAGGAGGAGGATATGATGAAGTAGACAAAGAAGAGGACGAAGGGGAATAAAACAAACAGGAACATGGCGAAGTGACACCGCCTAAGGATCCCATCACGGAGGCTGAGACATCCAAGAAAAAAAAGGGTTCCCTGAAGAAACCTTCATCACGAAAGAAGTCAAAAGCCAATAAACCTCCATTTTAGACTGTGCTCATGGTAGATGATATTGACCTCATCATCGTCGTTGTATCAGATACCTTAGAGGACATTTTACAGTGAAGCGAAGCTAAACAGGAGACAATGTTTGACAGGATCAAGGGGAACTCAAAGGGGTACAATAGGCTCTTTATTCGAGCCACGCAATGTCTACTGCGTCATTGTCATCAAAGGACATAGAAGTAGGAGATGAGCCTACCCAACTACGTATATTAGCATATTTGATAGAGGCTCGCCTTCGTCGTGTCCAAGAGGAAAAGGAGCACGTCACATAGGCATTAAAGAAAGCAAAAGAAGAAGCCCTAGAGAAATGTTGGGTTGCGCGGCAGGAGAAAGATGACCTCCAGATGAAGTTTACAGAGGATAAAACGCATATACAGAAGGAAAAAGAACAATTTCTTGCAGAGCAAATTGGAGTTAAAGAAGAAATCACCAGAGCACTTCACTCTATGCCGAGCCTCGCACATATAGAAGAAGACACATTGGAGAGTCAAGTGGAGAAGTGTGTTGAAGCTATTCAGCAGCTTCAAGAAAGAGTGGTCGAATTGGAACTTCAATTCATGCTAAGCACTCTACAAGAAGTGTGAGATCAGAGGGAAGAAACAACTCAGAGTGCGGTCGAAAGAATCAAGGCATTGGCTTTTGAATGCAAGTAGTGCGTAGACCTATGAGCACCTTGCAGAGGACCCAAAACTGAGGACATTGGAGTCACAACTCCAGGAGGCAAAGCAACAAGCAGCGATAGTATAAGCACAGTTGAAGCCACTGTCAGTAGTCGAGAGGATGAAAAGATCCCAGGAACAACGCACTATTCAACAATAGGTCCATGCCATCCAGAGTAAAGTCATGGAAGTGACTCAGAGGCTACAACCAATGCAGGATGAAGCCTACAGACTTTTTGAGGATATTGAGGGACAAGGTGCACAACTAGAAAAAGTAGTCACCACGGTGGAACAACGATTGGAAGGATCGGTGACTGAGAAATTTATTCAGGAGTTTGCCAAGAAAGAGGCTCTGGTGAAGCAGCAGGTCGAAGTAGCTCGAGCCAAGATCAAGGCCTTCGAAGCAGAGTTGCCCAGATCAGAGTGACTCGAGACGAGTCATAGGTGAGTGTTAGGGGCTTGTTGGCCCTAGACCAAGTTTTGGAGAACCTTGGTCATGTTTGACCATTTTTGGGACTTCGATAATCTGGTCAAAGACAACGTGCTAGGCGAAGTGGAGATCACGGGAACTCACCCCCTTTTGTGGGCATTTTGGGTTTAGGGCTTATGTAACAGATATGGGATGTTGGCCCATGGGTCTTACCCATGTTTAGGCCCCTTTTGTAAAGTATAAATAAGTAGCTTGGGGATGTAAGTATAGTGTGGGTGCTAAGGCAATTGTAAGATAGTGAGCTAAGTGAAAATAGTTGTAAATGATTTATGCATACTGTGTGTTAAGAACTTGCAGAGCTAAGTGCAAGTGATTGTAAAAAGGCTCTGTGTTGTTCCAAGCTCGGGGAAGGAGGATCTAGCGAGGTGCATGTAGATCTCTTGTCCTATGCAGATTTGGTTTGATGGCTCTGTGCATTGAAAGAAAATAATAAAGAGAAGAAGAGTTGGTGGATGCAGCCCCATGCTAGGGGTGAACCACGTATATTTTGTGTTGTGATTTCTTTGTGTCATTGATGTTATTTATGCTTAGTGCTTAATCTTTATGTATGTTGTATGCATTTGATATAGTATATTAGTGCTTAATAACTTGGAGTAATGCTATATCTGTTGATTCTATGTGCTAAATGGTCAGATATGTTTAGATCTTGTTGAATACAATGTTGTTCTGTAATTAGGGTTGTACCTGTGATGTGAATAAAGGGTTAAAGACTAATGATTGTTAACTGCTAAGTGCCCTGTTAGGTATTATGATCATAGATCTCTGTCCCAGCTAGGTTTTAGACACTTGAGTCCTACAACCCCCCCTGCCTCTACCTCGGGTGATACTTCATCTGCTTCGCAGGTGTTTCCAAAAGGGTTGGTAGTTAGGGTTTTGTTGGTGCGCTATTGAAGCGTTGAACCCTAGGTCTACCCCTGCGCCAATAAATTGGAAGGTATTATTATTGAATGACCAATATCTGTTTTAATTTACCTAGGATCTAGTATTAGTTATATTTCACCTCAAGTGGTTGAGGCATGTTCATTACAGAGAAAGAAACACACCAAAGCATGGTTAGTTCAGTTAGCCACTGGAACAAAGAGGAAGGTGGTGGAGGTAGTTGAAGTTTTTCTAATTGGGATGGATGGATTTCAGAACCAAGTAGTTCTAAATATCCTACCCCTTGGTTCTTATGAGGTGTTGTTGGGCATGGATCGGTTAGTTGTCCATAAGGAAAAATTAAACTGTTATGAGAAAATTCAGAATGTGAAGATGAGAAATGAAATACCAGAATTTTGCAAGGCATTCAAAAGTCGGTCTCCATGAGACAAATATCAGTGTTGCAACTTAAGAAGTTTAGCATAAAGGGGTGTCCCTCGTATAATATACAAGTTCTAAAATCAACAGAAGGAAATGAGGTTAAGGATGAAGATCACCTAGTGCTATGGGAGTTCATAGATGCATTCCCTGAGGAGGTGTCAGGATTACCTCCAAAAACAGATCTTGTTTTTTCAATCAATCTCATTCCTAGAGAAGTGCCAACATCGAGAGTGGCATACAGTATGAGTACATGAGAGTTGGTGAAACTAAAAATGCAGTTGAAAGAAATGTTGGACAAGTTTTACATCAGGCTAAGTGTGTCTCCATGGGGAGCACCAACCTTGTTTGAAAAGAAGAAGGATGGTACCTTGAGGCTATGCATCAATTATAGTTAGTTGAACAAGATGACCATCAAGAACAAATACCCTTTTCCTAGAACATCCTATCTCTTTGATCAACTTAGAGGGTCTATACTTTTTTCAAAGATAGATTTGAGGTTGGGATATTACCAAGTCAACATTAATGATGAGGACATCCACAAGATAGACTTTAGGACAATGTATGGGCACTATGAGTTTGTTGTGGTGCCATTGGGGCTTACAAATGCACCAGCTACATTCATGTGTTTGATGAATAGTGTGTTCAACAAGTATTTAGACAAGTTTGTTTTAGTATTCATGGACAACATTTTGGTATATTCCAAGAACTGAGAGGAGCATGAAGAACACATTAGAATGGTGCTACAAGTGTAAAAGAAAATTAGTTGTACTCCAAGTTCAACAAGTGTGATTTCTTTAAAAAGGAAATCTAGTATCTATCCCATGTAATCTCTATTGAAGGAGTGGAAATAGACCCTGCAAAGATCAAGGCAATCATAGATTGGCTTGGCCCTAGAAACATGATAGAAGTGAGATCCTTCATAGGATTGGTTGGATATTACAGAAGGTTCATCAAGAGATTCTCCAATATCAGATACCATATTAACTCCTTACAAATAAAAGGGAAGAATTTTGTGTGGTCACCAGAATGTGAAGATAGCTTCCAACAACTGAAGTAGTTATTGACTAACGCCCTTGTTTTAAAGATTGTAGACCCATAAAAAGACTTCCTGGTTTGCACATAAGCTTGCAAAGAGGGGCTCGGTGGATTTCTCATGCAATATGGACAAGTGGTTGGTTATGAATCATGTAATATAAATGAATATGAGCATAAGTACACCCACCATGACCTAGAATTTGCAACAATTGTACATGCGCTGCAAATGTGGAGACATTATCTGCTCAGGAGGAGATTTATCCTCATGATCGACCACTGTGGTCTGAAGTATTTATTTGACCATCTAAGTTTGAATGTTAGAAAGGATAGGTGGATGGCGTTGATGAGTGAGTTTTACTTTGAAATCAAACCCATAAAAGGAAAAGAGAACAAAGTAGCCGACACGCTCAACCAAAGCGTTCAAACAATACTCTTGGTAGCAACACATGTAGGAAAGTGCAACATTCATCAGAGGATTAAGATCCTCTTGCAGTTAGATGAATTCTTCAATCAAGTGATGGAGAGGTTGCAACAAGGACCTGTAGAAAAGAGGTATGAAGGATATTAGCTAAGGGATGATAATCTATTGATGTACAATAATAAGTTGAATGTTCCTAGTTCAACGGATTTTAGGTACTTTATTATAGATGAATTCCATAGGAGACCATATGCAGGTCAACCTCGTTACTAGAAAATGGTAACAATAGTTAAACAATTGTATTATTGGACTGCGATGAAGCAAGACATTTCTCATCACATTACAAAGTGCTTGGGGTGCTAATAGGTAAAAGTAGAGAATTCACACCTTGCTGGACTATTGCAACCTATACATGTACCAAAATGGAAATGGGAAGTGATTTCCATGTATTTTATCATAGGCTTACCAAAGAAAATCAAACAACATGACGTAATCAAGGTTGTAGTAGATAAGTTGAGCAAGGGAACTCATTTCATTCCCATAAAATCTACTTATAGAACCATAGACGTTGCCAATGTTTTTATGAAAGAAATATTCAGATTGCATGGTTTACCTAAAACCATAATTTCATATAAAGACACTAAGTTCATATTGAATTTATGGAAAATCTTGTTTGTTGGTTTAGAAATGAAATTGGCATTTAGCACGACCTACCATCCTCAAACATATGGTCATACTGAAAAGGTGAACAAAGTGTTAGAGGACATGTTACAAATATAGGTTATGCATCAACATAAGAAGTGGGAATAATATCTACCTTTGGTAGAGTTTCGTACAACAATTCTTATCAAGAATCATTGAAGATGAGCCCATTCGAGGCTCTGTATGGAAGAAAGTGCATAGATCCGATTAGTTGGGATAATCCGGTGGATAAAATCACACTTGGACCTGAATTGTTGAAATAAATGGAACATGCCATAGTTAAGATAATTCCATAGTTAAGTTTGTACAAGGATTTCCTAATCATGCACACATCAGACTCCCTCCCATATACCTCAAATCCCTGAGGTTTCTCTATATATACTTCCTCCTTGCAACACCTCATTTCCCCCCAAGACTATAAGTGTGCACAAATATCACATGTTAATGTATGAGGCATGTAATTATGTTTTGATTTAATAGAAACACCAAAATTTTGATTGCGAGAGAACAACCTTGATAGTACTTGCCATGATATAGCAGAGGAAATTTATGAGGCAGTGGGACTGATTGGATGGTTGAGTGAAGTGGAGCTAAGATGTATCAGTGAAGAAAATATGAAGCTTGCACACCAAGCTAATTTATTCTTGTAAACATAAAGAACAACACCTACCACCATACCATGCATATATGAAAGACCACGTGACCATTAAAAGAATACACAAAGGTGGTTGGGGTAGTTAATGACCGATGATATTCGACCCATGTAGAGAGAAAGGATGATTGAACAAATGACATGGGGATACCACAGAACCACCCCTTCATACTGGAAAGGGAAGACTGTAGGTCTACGGAAAGTCACAGAGATCCCGAGGAGATAGAGAAGAAGACTGAAGGAGGAAAACATAAACACAGGGGAGAGACAAGGAAGGAAGTCCATAAGACCTAGAGACGAGCAAGGGATAACATAGCACAGAGGTTTAGAGGTATTGATTGAGGAAAAATAAGGAAAGATAAGAGATTTCTAGAAGAAAATAGGAATCTTGTTTGATTTGTTGATGATCACCCTGAACAGACAAGACCCAGATCCCTAACTGGAGCATTAGTGGGCTGCATTTTGGTTCTTACTAGACATAAACTGACACTGGTAAGTGAAAAAATCCGAGGTCCTAACAGGATGCCAACTAGGTCTATCTTTGACCTGAGATTGGATCTAAGTTTCAACTTTCTAACTTTTCTTTGCTATTGTTTTATAACAACAAAATTTTCAGGAACTTTTCTGTTGTTTAGTTATGGTTACATATGATTTTAAGGTGCTCTAGCATGTAGTTTTAGTAGACCATAGGTTAGCACATGAATACCTCAAATATATAACACAACTCTAGATATTTACAACTATTATAATGTTGTTCTAAACTCTAGCATGCATGAAATTATGACACAATATTTTTTGGTCAACACGATCCTGGATAAAACCCCCTTGGGGAAAACCAGTTTGGAATATAAGTGTATTTATGTGATGTAAATAATGTGAGATAAAAAAAGTACATGAAACAAATGAACCTGATACAAAGGAAACCCCTCTCAAGCTGCAATACAAGTCCAAGAAGGTGAAGGTGCCCAAGCATGGTGCACCCTCCTCATTTGTTGCTCAATATCACTCAAACCTTGCACCCTTTCTCCTTGTTGCCTTGTATAAGTAACCCTTGCAGACGAATATGACCTTTTTGTTATCGGACTAATCGGTAGGTGCAGACACTAACAGATCTCCCTAGATCCACCTGGATCTAGAACAAAACAAGACAGGACATGACTCTTTCCCTAAGTTTTGACCATTGAATTAGCTAGTAGGAAGGAACAAGTAACATACATTTGTATCGCTTCCTAGGGTCTCTATTGTTCCCGCTTCGCTTTGGTGCTTTTGTGAGGTCAAGACCAAGACAACACAAACCAACGAAAGTGAAGATAGCAAAATATATTCAACTGTCAACTTATGTGTATGATCAAGGAATTACACAATAAAGTGAGAATAGCTTTATGGGAAAGGGACATGCCACTACGTATCATATTAATTGAAGGTAAAGATTACAACCTAATAGCCTTGATGTCATGAGAAAAACTTCCTTTTCGATGGCTCTTGAAAACCAACACACACACTTGCTCCAATCCTTGCATGAAGGAAGATCAAATCCTCTTGATAGACTTGCTAGAGTCTCCATGGTACATTGTTCAAGCTAAATTCTTCACACAATTCTTTCACCAATTCTCCAATGAATGCTTGTAACCTTTTTCCATGAGAATTAGAGGCTCCAATATACTTAAGAGGAGAGAATTAGGATAGTTACTTGGATAGGAATGATAACAAAATATCAGGGAATACTTGGATAAGAATGATCCCAAAATATCAGGGAATCCAGTACAAGGATAACCATTCGAATGCCAACCCATTCTTCTAGAAGATTCCCTTCTAGAAACATCGAGAATTCATCTTTTTCCATGCTTTAGGAAGAGTTCGCACCCTAGATATTCAACACAGTGCGATAAGTTCACACCCTAGCTTAAGGAAGCCTGCGAGAATCAGGCATTCTCGCACCCTGGGATACTAGCAGCCTGTGAACCTTCTTCAAAAATGAGTTTTCTGGGAAGAGATGAAAGTAACTTTTCTCAGGATAAAGTTCTTATGAAGAGCCTGAGTACACCATCATTACTACACCATCATGATGGCCAAAATCATGGGTAACACTTGTGTGCTACCTCTTCATCAAGACACTCTGATCCGAAATTTAAGGTTTATAAAACATGCAAGTAAAATTTTATGTGTCTTGGGAAATGGATCAATTTGCAAGCACATAGATTTTTAAATGAGTTTTGGACTTAAAATTGCAGAAATAATAGAGATAAACAACCATCAAATAACACACATAACACAACAAATGATAAAGTAGTTCACCCCTCTCTTGGGATACATCTCCTGGTCCAAATTCCAATGGTCCTCTTTCATTAAGTGTTTAATATGTGAATAACAACAATTTACAATGATCAAATGACAAAAATAACAACTCCAATGGATTCAAAACTGTCAAAAACCCCTATCTAGGCTTTTTCTGCACCTGATTTGGTCAAAAAATGAGAAAAATATCTCTCCTGGAAGTTTCTCCTTCTCCTACAACCAAATTTGTCTCCAAAACGCACACGCTGTGTCAAAACCTAGCTCCCGTGCCCTAAAACCTGGCTCTACATGCATTTCCAAATTGTGGGAGAAAATGGCACACCATTAGCGGATATTTAGCACCAAATCTGGAGGTCAGGGTCACATGGGCCATGTGGTCGTGACCTATGCTAATTACCGACCCCCCACATTAGCCAGTCTCGTCGGCTCCACACCTAATTTCTGTTGGTAGTTCCATGGTGGTTGGTTAAACAAATTGTATGACCATGGGATGGCGCTAAGCCCTAGCCCACGGTCCTGCCGTGTGTGCGATGACCAGGGTCGGGGCTTAGCCCCGACCCTATCGCCAAATTTCCTACCAACTAAACTTAAAACATTTCAGTGCCACTACAGGGTAAGACTCACCCGGTAGGTGGGCTGGTTGTCCATCCTACACGCTTGTCCATTAACCCAAAGGTCACCAGTTCGAACCCCACAAATCCCAAACTAATACTTTGCAGGTCGGTGGGGTGCCACACGATAGTCCTTGAGTGGGCCACGTGGCACCCTATCATTGGCCCACATGTGCACCAATCAAATGCCACATGTTGACCATCCATTGGTACATGTCAATACCCTGCCATGCATCATCTCATGCCACCTACCCGGTCATCCCTAGCATGTCACATGTACAGACTGTATAGTTAGCTCCCATGTCAACCTGTATGGACTGTATGGACTGCACAATCAACAAAATTTTTCCTGTTTGGGAAAACATACATAACACCATAACTTTTCCATACATACTACATTTGAGCCTCTACAAGTTGCTTTGGGATCGTAAGGACGATATCTACACAATGAAACTATTTTCGAGCAATTTTTAACACTTTGATTTTTGAGCATTTTTTTGATCCCTTGGATCACACTCCAAACAACAATCTAATAAGTGTAATACCTTCCTGCTAGGTGTGTGCTCTCCTCCTATACTTTTCCCTCCTCCAAGTAAGCATGAACACCACAAAACAATAGAATCCAAAGCCTCCTAGAGCCCTCCATGGAAGGAGGCGCCCTTGTTTCCCTCATCCAATGCTTCCATTCCCATCTACATTTCTCTCCTCTTCCTCTCCAAGTAAACAAAAGATAGAATGAGCCTCCTTAGGCCCTATGCACCCCTCTTGAACCTCCATAAGGAAACCTAAGAGATGGATGGATAACATCTCTCCATTCATTCTCTAATCAAAGGTTGAGATCATCGCACAATAATCTCACTCACAAACCCACTTTGGGTTAAGTTCCCTATGTTCACTTTATGTCCCCTCATTCACCCACAAAGTGAATAATTAGTCACTTTTGCCTAAGTGACAAAAATTCAACTTTTTGACTAAAGTGAAGTCAAAGTTAAATTAGACATAAAGTACAAGGTACATAGTACCAATGTATTTACCACTTGTGGTTAGAGACTCAAGACCACAAGGGGACCACTTTCGAAGGCACCCAAATCTCAACACTCCCTCTTACTGAGGAAAGTGTTTCTCACCAAGCCCATCTTGTCTCTGAAGTAGACATGTTTTCCCCTTGGAAGGTCCTTGGTGAGAATATCTGCAACCTACTCATTAGTTGGAATATACTGCAATTGTACTACCCCTCGCTGAACCCAATCTTTGATGAAGTGGTATATGATATCTATATGCTTCAATTTGTAATGGAAAACTGGATTCTCAGAGAGTTTGATACAAATTTTATTATCGCAATTAATGACAGTCGGAGGAAAATCTTGACCAAATAATCCTACCAACATCTTATGAAGCCACATGGCCTCACAATTGTCTTGACTCGCCACCATATACTCTTCCTGGGATGAACTCAAAGCAATTGACTTCTGTTTCCGGTTGTACCAGGAAACAAGTCCTGACCCCATGATCCAAAAATGGAAGGAATAATTAACAAATTAAATTAATTAGATACTCATAGATGATTAAAGAGTTTAGGAATTAATAACCATGCTGCAAATAAGAGAAGTGAACAACAAAAGAATGAGACAAAGACAACAAGAACTTGATAACAGAGTTCACCAATATGTGGCTACGTCTCTGGGCCTGCTTCCAAGTGGATGACCTCTTTATTGATCTTCAAATGCTCAAGTTCTTTTTACAATGGCTCCTTGTTGTTACAAACGAGCTTCTAATCTGTTGTACAAGACCTCCTTGTGCAGATGCACACATGCCTCAATAAACTCCTCTCAAAACATGACAAAATGTCCCTCAAAACATGAGAAATGGGGAAAAAACTCCAACTCTTCTTCACATTCCATGCATACAAAGTAACCTATCAAGATCAATAATCCTAGTTTATATAGTTTTTAGGCTCATATGAGGAAGTCCAACTTCCCACAAATATTTGACCTCTTTTTGGGATCAAATCCCCCTCCATATGGCCAAAAAATCTTCAAACACGCCCAATCTGGGCCAAACTATAGAAAAAATACCCACCTTTGTAACAAATAATCAAAATTATCCCATAGGGCCAGGAGTGCACTTCATTTTAGGGTCACATGGCATAATAGGTGGCAAACCACCAACCCAAAGGGCTGCGCACTGGCCCCTATCCCGAATAAACTGGTCACATGGTGCATTTGTATAGGACCGTGCCCTTAGGGTGCGCCTAAGCCATGGTTCTAGCTCCCAATTAAAATGGTGGCAAGTGCTTACTTTGCGCGTTGGTGGTTATGCATAGGAACTCAACCCCTTTGTACTATGGTCAAGTGGTAATGTATGTCCGCAGGCTGGGGCTTAGCCCCAACCCCCTTCCGCCTCCTTTTATCATATGGCACTTTATATAATATAAAGTGGGTTTTAAAACACAAGTTCTAATTTTGGCACGTTGGTTATTGGATCTTTCCCAAGGCATTTCTCTACCAACAGGTCATGGGTTTGAATCCCACGAGCCCCAAAACTTTTAACCAATCATCAAAAGATAGGGTGCCACGTGGCAACCCATGTTTGGGCCACGTGCAACCTCTTCATTTTCCCGAAAAGTGCCACTTGTCAACGTATGAGTGGATCTTTCATCTACCCAGTCAAATTGTTGTTGTGCTTTCACGTGTCTCAATGCTACGTCATCATGACGTCAACATTGACTTTTTTTCCTGTTGACATGTTGACTTTTTACCTGTTTGGGAAAATGGTCAGAGTGTGATAACGCTCGCATACAACGTCCATTAGAAAGTAAATATATGGCCAGAATCAGTGTGACGAGACAGTCACAATGGAATTGGTTTCATTCAATTCCGAGAACTTTCATTTTTGATCATTTTATGGACCTGGGGAGCCTCCTAGATCACGCCAACCCAAAAAAACACCCTGAGGTTCTCTTCCTGTCAGTAGCACATCCTGCCCAGTCTGAGTCTATGTAGCCAACCAAACCGACTCCATCCTCTCTAATATATTCCAGGTCATAATCCAGTGACCCTACAATGTAACTCAAAACATGTTTTGCCCCAATCTAGTGAACACTCCTCGACTCTACCATGTATTAGTTGAGAGTGTTCATGAAAAAAAAAATAGATGGTCGAGTGTTGACCAGATACATCAACAATCCTATCAATTGTCTATATATTGTAGCAACCACCAACTGGGAATCTGAAGCAGTAAGCTTCTTCCAGTTGGTGACCATGGGAGTCGACATAGGCCTGTAGTCCTCCATATGAAACCTGCTCAAAATGTCTGCAACATACTTTCCCTATCCTAGGAAGATATGACCCTCCTCCTACCATACCTCGATGCCTAGAAAATAGTGGATCAAACTGATGTCACTCATATCAAACTCTGATGCAAGTCCTAGATTGCACTCAGCTATGAGATGCTCCTCTCCTGTAATGAACAAGTCATCCACATACAAAATGAGAATGAGCATGTCCTCACCTCTAATGATGTAATAGAGGTTGGGATCAACATTGCTCTTCTCAAATCCCATCTAAATAAAATATGTGTCAATCCATGAATACCAAGCTCTAGGAGCTTGCTTCAGACCATACAATGTCTTTCTCAAAAGGCACACATGAGACTCTCTCTCACTCACTTCGAACCCCCGTGGCTACTTAATGTACACCTCCTCCTCAATAAATCCATTGAGAAATGAGGTATTTACATCCATCTGATGTATCCTCCAACCCATCTCCACTGCTATGGTAATAACACTCGTAATGGGGGTGTATCTCGCAACTGGTGAGAATGTCTCATCATCATCAACTGCCTTTGCCCGAGAGAATCCTCTTGCAACAAATCAGGCCTTGTGTTTCTCTATGCTGCGATATGCAACATACATGGTCTTGTAAAAGCATCTCGAAGTCACAACTAACTTTCCCTCTATCCTCAGAACCACCTCCCAAACATCATTCAGCATAATGGAGTCATACTCCTCCATCATGGCCTCTCGCCAGACCTGCTGGTCAACTGCCTATGCAAATGTATGTGGATTTTCATCTGAGATGCTCATCACCATTTCCAAATAGGACCCAATCCTCTCTGGTGCTTTTCTCTCTATGAACCGTCTCTCGGGATCTCTTCCGTTCTCATTGGCTTCCTTCAGGGTCTCCTGAAACCATCTCAATTTCCTCTTCCCTAAAGTAGTAAAAGGAGAAGTAAGATATCCTCGCCCAAGAGTATCTTCCTTAGACCTAATCCCAACACTCTAAGATCTTGATGGATCTACACCCTCTGCCTAAACCTAGGATACTGACATACCTTGCCACTAAACTCACATTGATGCTACAACTGCAAAAGAACACTGCCTCACTCCTGTCAATACATGTCTGAAAATACGTAGTCAAACTACAACCTCACTCCTAACAAAACATGTGTGAAAATAGGTTGTACAAAATCAACCTCACTCCTAGCAATATAGGTGTGAAAAGAGGCTGAAACTAGGTCCAAAAACAGTCATACAACTTTCACACAAATCACTGCCAACAAGCTGCTACAAAACATTGTGAACAAGCTATCAAGAAATATTCCCACTAGTTGTCAAGAACAATCCACAAGATGATGTCCAAAATCAACAAGATTTAGCCACCAAGGGCTCCAATACCATGAAGAAATCAGAGGTCCTAACAGCCTGCCAACTAGGTCTATCTTTGAATTGAGATTGGCTCTAAGTTTTAGTTGTCTAACTCTTCTTTGTTGTTGTTTTATAACAACAAACTATTCAAGAACTTTTCTACTGTTTAGTTATGGTTACATATGCTTTTAAGGTGCTCTAGCATGTAGTTTTAGTAGCCCATAGGTTAGCACATACATACCTGAAATATATAACACACCTCTATATATTTACAACTATTATAACTTTGTTCTAAACTCTAGCATGCATGAAATTAGTGTTGATTAATTGGGTTGGTTGTCATTGATGTCAACCCTTGAAGAAAGTCTAGTAGAGAATTCTGGGAGCACAAAGGTTTGGGTAAAGGATCCAAGTTTGTTTGATGGATAATGGTATAAGTTTTGATATATTTGCAGGTAAGACTATTCTATATGGATATTACATGTCATGCCATTTCTGGTGGTATGTGGAACGTCACATAACTCCTCATGGTTAGAGAGTTATGCCCATATGAAGTTGGAGAACTCTCATGAGTCATCTAAAATCCCCAAAAGATCAAAGTAGTTAAAGTGGTTGCAAAGAAGAAATTATTTAAATAATAAAGTGAAGTGATGAGTGTACTATAAGTCAAAGTGGATGCAAAATAAATTATTTAAATAATAAAGTTAATGGAGATGGTTAAGTTAAGTGGACAAGTGGTTAGAAGTGGGTTAGCCCTAAAATGAGGAAAGTGGGTTAAGATAGTTAGAAGGTAACCCCTTGAGGAAGATACATGAAAGTATAAATAAGAGGCAAAGTTCTCTCATTTAATCACACTTGAGAATATTGAATATCTATTATTGTGTAAGGCTTATTGCAAGTACTCATTGATACATCTGAAGTTGCGAAAGTCTGAGGTAGCACGAAGGGTTGACGACGAAAGTTTTGGAATTACAATGAATACTAAAAAACCCTAACTTCTGAGGTGTACGCGGGATAATAGTGAAATAGGGTGCGTACATACGCGGGATGACATTGTATTAGGGTGCGTACATGAGGGTAAATCCATAGAAACTTGAGAAGATTATATATGCCAAGTCTCTAGATTCTGAGAGAAAGTTCCCAGGAAGGTCTACAGTGATCAGATACATCAGATCTATCCATTGGTTCAAAAGATATGTACTATTTCTATGAGTAGTTGGATTTTGATGTATGCATGAGAAATGGTTATGGAGATTTGAGGATTCTCCCTAGAGAGATTAGTGGTTGTATGGGATCTTCTGTATAAGTCGGATCTATAGGAATACAATGCTAGTATAATCAATATTTATCATTGATACTTCTTGTTAGAGTTGAGACACATCTTGTATTTCTTGGTATATGGCTAAGGGTTTTTGTGGTACATGGTTGAGAGCTTGTATTTGTGAAGTGGTTGATTTGTTGAGAGGTTGAATATCAAAAAGGGTTTGATGTCTAGATCATGTGAGGGTTATTATACTTGTTCGTGATTACACACACTTATATGGCACATGACTAGAGAGAGATATAGATGCTTTGGGTAAAGGTTATGTATGAGGATGCATGCACATAGTACAGTTACAGTCTGGATACAGTGATAGGTTGCAGATCTATGTGAAATAGGTAGCAGAGGGTCATAAGTTTTCAGAAGGAAGAAAACCCCATTTTTTTTCAGAAGGCATATGCAGGCTGCATAGCAGATAGGTTGCGTACATACGTAGGCTATTGTACAGATAGGGCATGTACATATGCATGTTTCATAACTACAAGTCACATATATGATGTATTTTGTTTGATACATGTTCAGTTCAGGTACAGGTTGATTGAAAGGCAGTAGTACAACTTGGTTGCAGGTAAGTGGTACAGGTTGGTACAATTGTACAATGATATATCTCACAGTGATAATGTCACAATGGTTCCATCATTCTACTTATATGTCAGTGCGGTTGGATGAAGAAAGGACAGGTGGTTGTAGCCACCTTCCAGTTGTAGACAGAGAACATAGGGGGTTGTAGCCTCCTTCTGGTTATAGCCATAGAATTGGGGAGTTGGAGCTTCCCTCAGGTTGTATCTTGAGAAACTAGAGGGTTGGAGCCTCCTTCTAGTTGCATTTGGAAAACAAAGGAAGTTGGTTCTTCCAATGAATGTAATTCTTAAAGACATATAAGAAAAATAATTCTGTGGTTTTCTCCCGCTTTGGGTTTCCGCGTAAAAACACTGGTGTACTGTGTATGTGTATTTTTTCTCATTTGTTCATTGTTTATTTACTCTGGAACTATTGGATGATAATGCTACATTTATATAACACTTGCATTTTATGGTTAAAAAGGATTAAATTGCTCTGTTACTAATTCACCCCCCCTCTCAATAATCGAACAATTAAGACACAAGATTTTTTGGTCAATATGATCCTGGATAAACCCCCCCTAGGGAAAACTAGTTTGGAATATAAGTCCATATATGTGATGTAAATAATGTGAGATACAACAAGTACATGAAATAAATGAACCTGAAACAAAGATAGCCCCTCTCAAGTTGCAATACAAGTCCAAGAAGGTGAATGTGCCCAAGCATGGTGTGCCCTCCTCATTTGTTGCTCAATCTCACTCAAACCTTGCGCCCTTGCTCCTTGTTTCCTTGTAGAAGAAACCCTTTCACAAAAATATGATATTGTATTCTACCTCTCCAACAAGACACTCCAAACAACAATCTGACAAGTGTAATACCTCCCTGATAGGCGTGCACCCTCCTCCAAGCAAGCATGAACACCACAAAACAATGGAAGCCAAAGCCTCCTAGAGCCCTCCATGGAAGGAGGCTCCCTTGCTGCCCTCATCCAATGCTTCCATTCTCATATCCATTGTTATCCTCTTCCTCTCCAAGTAAAAAAAATATAAAGTGATCCTCCTTAGGCCCTATGCGCCCCTCTTGAACCTCCATAACGAAACCTAAGAGATGGATGGCTAAGATATCTCAATCCATTCTCTAATAAAAGGTTGAGATCATCCCACAATAATATCACTCACAAAACCACTTTGGGTTAAGTTCCCTAAGTTCACTTTATGTCCCCTCATTCACCCACAAAGTGAATAATTAGTAACTTTTTCCTAAGTGACAAAAATTCAACTTTTTGACTTAAGTGAAGTCAAAGTTGAATTAGACATAAAGTACAAGGTACATAGTACCAATGTATTTACCACTTATGGTTAGAGACTCAAAACCACAAGGGGACCACTTCCCAAAGTACCCTAATCTCAATAGTAAGGGGAGGTCGTTGAGGGACTATTGAGTAGAGAAGGGACTCCCTTGTGCATAGGAAATCTGGTTGAGAAACCACTTGATAAACCTGTGGAGATGCAAATCTCAGTGGGAGGTGGAAAATTTTGTTGTGTTAGAGGAGGAAGGAGAGTAACCTTCCTCGATCATTGCAAAATCATAACCCTGCCGAGTCAGTTTCCATGGTGGTATCATGGCTTGGCACGGGGGTGGTGTGTTGTAGGAAGTTACTCTACATAAAGGCCTAAGGTTGGGAGGAAAGGCATCCTCTTTTAGTCAATCAGATTTTGAATTTTACTTACTTGATAAGTGTATACTTGTACTGAAATGAATTGCGATTGATATTTCTGTATGCATGTGTAAATGTCTGAATTTAAGAGGAAACTCAATCGTTTATAATGCATGGTTTGAATGCAAGTAAGTTGTGATATGTTATAATGTTCATTACCGAACTGGTAATTATGAAAATGAGTTAAGTAAGGATTGTTGTGTGCTTGATCACTTTATATATCCATAGGGAGAACCTGTAAATCGTGCAATATTTTCCTCCTTAAGTTTTAATAACTTGTAAAATCCATAGAGGGATTTGAAACCTTGAAAATCTAGACCGAAGTCCTGTAAAAACTTGAGAAATGGATAAGTCCCCAAAGCAGTAGTTTTATCACCGTTAAATCCCGTTTTAACCAGTAGAGAACGATAGTCATCGATTTGGACCATTAATCGTTGTGGGTTGTTCAGAGTGGAATCTTTGGAAGGAAATATCAAGTGTTGTGGGAAAGGCCCCAAATGAGAGACTTTGAAGTTGAGTGTGTGTGGGTTGTAGATCTGGGAGCAGGTTAGTTTATCTCAACCATTGATCTTTAGGGGTCTCACTTAGAAATTCGAAGGGAATATCGAGGTAGTGCTGACTGGGAGCATCAACACGAAGATGCATGTTAGTGATTGATTGGTCGACATAAATGAATGTGGGTGTAGCTAGATTGGAGATGACCGTTTCAGGGTTGACTCTGGAGAGTTCAGAGTATAACTGCGAAGGGTTCAAAGTATAATTATGAAGGTTTCACAGTGATCCATCAAAGGGTTTGGAGTATGAATCTGATGGAGTTCACATCTAGACCGTAAATCTGTGAGTGGGTGAGACACAGTGGTAGTTGTCGATCTTTCGTAGGTCCTACCTAGGTTAAGAGATGATTTATTGATGTCATGGATGAAGTGGCATGCCAACAAGGAAGACATAGTGTCCTTATGACAACATGTGTAAGCTATGGATGAGTTGACACGAGTCTTGGATGTAAGGCGGTGATGGTGCCATGGGAGATGGATTTGACTGCTTCGGAGTTGACTCTGGAGAGTTCAGAGTACATCTCCAAAAGGTTCAAATGTCACTCCAAAGAGTTTATGAAATACTCTAAAGAGTTTATCCTAACATCGAAGACTATAGGCTTGCGTGGACAGAAGTTCCACCGTGGAAATCTATGAAGGTGATACATCGGTGCCTTGTTGTCACTGCGTTAGATGGCATGAGTGAAAAGGTGCCACGTAGAAGCCACATGGAAGTGAGATAGATGTTGACCATGAGAGTTCGGGAAAATTTGGAAGGCCATAAATTTCAATCTGGAGCTCAGTTTTGAGCGAATTTTCAGTCGTTGTAAAGCTCTTGAAGAGAAGAAGATGATGACACACTCAGGAAGAGGTATTGAGACATTTAAGGGAAGATAAATTTTAACACCCCATTCCCTTGAATTTATTTAAGGGGGTTGGGCATGTTACACTCCTCAATGATCTCGTTGAGGAAATATTTATTCACTTCCATTTGGTGAATCCTCCACCCCATAAATGAAGCAATAGATATAACAACTCAAATAAAATCATACCTGGAAACTAGAGGAAATGTCTCCTCGTAGTCTACTCCATCTCTCTGAGAGAATCCTATCACCACAAACCTCACCTTGAACTTCTCGATGCTACCATATGCGACATGCATGATCTTGAAGAGTCACCTAGAAACCCCCAAATGACTTCCTCTCGGGTCTCGACACTATGTCCAAAACATCATTCCTCATGATAGAGGTGTATTATACCACCATGGCATCCCACCAAACCTGTTGATTTGTTGCTTCCTCAAAATTGGAAGGATCAACATCAATTATTCTACTCATAAGCACCATATAGTTAGGAAACTTCCTTAGAGGCCTGCACTCTTTGAATGCGCTCCTAGGAGGCTCACCATCATCCCTCAATGTCTACAATAGCCACCTGGGTCTTCTAAAATAACTACAAGGGGATAAATACTCCTCCCCAGCTGAATTCTAACTCCTTGAATTGGACATTGTTGAGCATTGATCATATTTCATAGCCTCTTTCTCATCCTAACTTCTTCCCATGGCATCTCACCAAATTTTAACATAAGTGGGATTCCTTCAAGCATTGGCAAGACATTGTCTATATTTAATCCATTGAATTAGGATTGTGATATGTAAGTTGATCAAACATCAAGATGTTTCCTTAACGAGGAAACACCATGAAGCAAAATGTTGTAGATGTAATAGCCTTCAGGGCATAAATGTAACTATGTCATAACAAAATATTATAGTCAAGTTGGGAATCTACAACTTCAATGTCAATTAAGACAATCTTACCAACTATTTCAATGTGAATATTTTGTAAAATTCCTTGTGGTTTGGAAGGATGACCATCATCTCATGAAGGGTCATGAGTGATGGTATCAAATTTGGAGATCCTAACTTCTTCCAAATGTGAGTGGAAATGATACACATGGAATCCCCTTCATCTATAATACAATGGTGAATGATTAGATTTTTTATGGTTATTAGTACTTGAAATACAACAAATGAATGAAGAAAAGGTTATACCTACTCTAATCCGAATGTAATCAATCTAGCATTGGATAGACTAACTGCACCCAAAGAAGAGACTAAGGACTTTTGTTGCAAATGGAAATTCTAAAGTACTTCTAGGGTGGACATGGTAGAAATAGACTATGCCAAATCATCTACAACACTATATTTATGGGTAGCCCTTACATTAGTATTATTAGCAAAGTGACGTAAGGGCACCTTTGGTACCTTATGGGTAGGGTCAACATTTGGTCATGGAATTTTCAAAGGCCCATTATTTAGGGGTGGGTCATTTTCCTTATCCATAGGTGTAAGTTTAGATGATGTACCATATTCATGTCTCCTAGTCTAAAGATTTACTTTTGTAAAGTTCATGTAAATGTTTTAGAATGAGATATATCCAAAAGGGTTATATGTATATGGTTGATTAAGATGAGATGCCATCAGTTGTGTTGTGACTAACCCTTATAGAGGGACGGGATTTTGTAGCATCGTAGATTGAGAAGTAGGAGGAGATGTAGGTTGAGTACTAGCTTGAGCTTGAGAGGCATTAGCAGACTCACATTTACTTGCTTTTGTCCACAACTTATGGGCTTTGGGTAAGAGGGGACAATTATGAGTGTAATATCCATACACCCCATAAAATAATTGAAGAATGATTGTTCATAACTAGGAATTATTTCCTTGCTTGGGAGGATTATTGGGAACTTGATTTTGGTTTGTAGGATTAGGGTTTCCTCCAATAGTAGTAGGTTGATTATGTTGATTTCCACAACCCATTGATTTTGGTTGTTCACTTTACTCTTCACCTTATTTTTGTTCTTCTTATTATTGGCTTGTGCATTTTGAGGGTTGGGCATAAACATTCCCTCGAGGAAGAGGATTTTGTTGAACTTGGTTTGGTTGAGGTGGAGGCATTTGAACCTACGGAATTGAGGATCTTGGAGGAGGACCAAGAAAGGGATAATAATGGCTACATGCTAGTAGATCCACATAGGAAGTGGAAGCACTACTACATGCATTGATACTGCAAGAAGGGCCATGTACATGAGGTTGTGTAGGAGGAACTAAGTATGAAGTACTAGCTCCCACATGTGAAGATAAGCATAAATTGTCATAGGAGTTGTAGGGCATAGGAGGTTTCCCATATGAAAGTAGGGAAAATGTAGGATGTTAACCACTATAATCATTTATGTACATACTATTACCAGTAGAGAAATATATTTTCTTGTATGGAGTATAAGTAGATGTGATCAAACCTATCACACCATCCATTCCTTTGGATGCCTCTGATTGATCCTAATGATTGCAATCATAATGAGTGGCATCAAGAAGGATAATGTATAAGAAAAATTGACTAGGAATAGATAATATCTACTATTGAACTTTCATAATGGCTTCATCCTTAGTTTGGGGCATTGTTGAAATGACACCCTTAGCTATCACAAGGATAAGTGATTTCAAAAACCAATCAAGGAAATGGAATAATCTAAATTGAATTTACATAATATCCATCATCTACACCATTCATGGATGTGGTCCATGATATGGCTAGTTGTGGCTTGTTGACATGAAAGGAACTCAAATCCCTTGTCATATCTAATGAACAACTGAAAAAAGGTTAAAAATTATATCGTTGGGGATGTGTCCTTGTGAGTTGATCAATATACCATTTTGTAAAAATTCTAATGAGGGTGCCTTGAAATAAGTGTAATAGTATAGAATCATCAATGATACTATTTGAGGAACACCACAAGTGAAAGCCATGATTGTGTGGATCTTCCCTACTATGACCTTTTAATTTTGGGATATATGAGGGAAGCTTGGTTGGCATGGGAAGCCAAGTGGGATTGTGTCTAAGGGGATTGTTGGTAAGATTAATCAAATATGGGGGATTAAGACTAGACATAAATAGGAGATTTGTGTGTGATTCACATTGGCATTCACATTGTCAAGGTTATTGGTGTTAGCCATATGGACTTATGGACTACATAGAGAAGTAGTTGCACATGAATTGTACGAGGATGAACTAGATGGGGATGAACTCAACTCATAAGAGTTAGAACCAAACAAACTTGATGATCAATTGGGAGAAGATGGGGGTTGATCGGGATCATTTATCACATGTTGAGTGGGAGAAAGGGCACAAACATGGATGCCAAGGAAAGGGAGAAGTCCCTGAACCTATGAGAATGTGTAAGGAATTTTTGATGTACAATCTTGATTAGGTGTGAAAGTTCTCTCAATGAAGTATAGTTTCTAAGGATAGTGAAGGGTAAACAATAAGCTACTTTAATGCAAAATTTACTAAATTGGAATGATCTTCAAAGTGGGTGCAAGTTGTTCCAACGAAGCAAATGACCAAAGTAATAAGAGTCACCCTAAAAAAGAAGATACCTACTAACATAAGAGACACTACTACTCAAATAATGTAAGAATAAAATAAACACTCTTCCAAATGTTTCCTGACAAATGGTAGTGAGGTCCACTATGAGAAACAAGTAAAGAGTTGAATAGAGGCCATACAAACACTCAAATTTATTGGATATGATTTACACCAAAAGATTGAGTGAAAACATGAAATACATAGTTATAGTTAGGGGCACTAGGGGAAACTCCCAATCAACAAATATATATCTCAAGTGCCCTCCCCCCTGTGAGAGCCCCCTGGGTAGGAACTTAGATAAAGGACACTAAGATACCTCTTCATCGATATGTACGACATGTTACAACTGAAATCAATTATAGAGGGATCTTCAACATGAAAGAGATAGGAATCTCAATCAAACCTATGATCCTAACCTTAACATTATCCACTCTAATATGAAGGCCTATTGTCAAAATAGTTTTGGACCATATCCAGTATAAATGATTTTAAGTAACTTAAATATAAACAACTATGTCTCAAGGTATGAGGTCGTGGTGAATTATTTAGATACCTACACCCACAACCCTAGCCTAACTAAAATAATCTTTTGGCCCTCATTTGAGTAATTTTAGTTGGTTTTATTAATTTGTTATTTTAAGGCTGAAGTTGGCATCAAGAACCAAGTATTTCTTTAAGTGTGATTTGTCTGCATTTGTAGCGTGTACAATAAATAAAAATATTTCTTTAAAAAAGAAATAAAAAAATGAAAACAAAAATGCAAAGATGAAAAAGTAACTAAACCAATTACTAAAGATGAAAAAATCTTTTTCTTTAAACAAAAATGTAATTTTTTCAAAACAATTTCAAAACATCCAACCCGTAAAACCTCCAAAACATTATCTAGATGATGGCCAATGCAATTTAACATGAAATGCGAAAACTATGAAAATTAAACAATTTTAATAAATACTAAGAATTTGAATTCAAGAAGTTCCTTTCTTAATCAAGCTACTTTTTCCAAAATAAAGCACTTCAAAAACCAAATGAAGAATTTAATGCTAAAATTTAAAATTTGTAATGCAAATGGAATGCAAAACACTAAGGTTTGTTAAGAAAAAGGACTAACGCCTCAAATGAAAAAGGGTTTGTAGGCTAAGAATAAGGGTTTGTAGGCTAGATCACATACAAACAACAACTACAGTAAGCATTAAAAAAACAAAGAAGCAATGAAAACTACACTACCACAAACCCTAATGTAGCACGCACAAAGGAAGAAAACAATGGTTTTATCCCTAGTGGAGTTATCAATCCGCAGATGGTATTTTGTTGCTAGAGGGCACCAAAATGACCTACTTAAGGATTGCATGATTTAATTTACAAACAAAAGAAATAAGTTAAAAGATCCATGCAAAAATAAAACATTCCCTACTCTATCTTATGCAAAAGAAAATATATTAAACAATAATACGCATCCAATAATCTAAGCCACGATATACAACAAACAATGAAAATAACTTTAATTCCAATTGACACAAAGACTTACAAGTTATCACCTAAAAATGGTTGTAGAATCAATGTGGGTTCCAAAGCTTTGGTGATAGTATCTGTTGTTCCAGATTCTGTACTTAAGGATTAGAAGTACAGTGTCTAGGCATCCAAAAGTGAGTAAGGGGTAGAGAAGGAAGAAATGTCAACCTTCGGCAAGGGAAGCTAGGGTTGATTTCTAGGTTGTCGTCTAGCTTCCAACTGTTCCTGGATGTTTATGTCCCTTTCAATCACTGCCCACGAACGTTCCAGTTCGACCCAGGTAGTGGCTATTTTAAGAATAGTATAAAAAAGATTCAAAGCAATATGTGTTTGATCTGATAGTCTGGGTTCAATATTAGGTTGTCTTGTCACAGGGACAGTCATAGAGGAATAGAATGATAAGAAAATCTCAATACTTTTTATATGTTGTCTCGATTTCAGTCGTATAAAGGAGAGTTATAGCTCTGGTAGTGAAAACAGGGTGCAAACCAAAGGCCCTTTCTCGTAACTGAGTTATATTTTAATAAATGTGTGTGAGGTGTAAGAAAACATTAAGATGTCTATCATGTAAGGATCCTATCAAGGGAGACTCTCACTTATAAACAGAATAAGAAAAAGATAAAGAAATAACCCGATGAAGCATAAAATATATATAGAAATCTAAAATGTTCACTGGTCTTATACCTGTTGATAGCCGGTACAGAGGAAAAACGATAAACAATATAGAAAACTATAATTTATTCACTATAGTAGAGGTACTAAATTATAGCGAAGCATTCATCAGATACATATATGAAGTGAAATGAAATATGAAATACAAGGAAACAAACTCATAACACAGTTGTGACGGAATCGAGAATCTTTGGATTTGCTTTATATTAACTCTCGAGGGAGAAAAATCTCTATTACAATCGGCCCAAAAAGGTCCAGCCTTTGTTCCTTCCTTCTATTGTATATTTATACAGATTTACATATGATGGAATCTCAATCGTTCTAGGATTTTCAGTTACAACGAGAAGGAGATCAATTGTTTCATTTCTTTATCCTATGTCTTTATTTGGTACCAGAAGCCTGCCCTCTTGCATGCTCGACACAAGTGACACATTTTTCCACCAGCCGAGATATCAACCTTGAAGGTTCCGCTTGACAATTGGCCTAAAAAATGTAACAATCTCTGACTATTTGCGGCAACCTTTCTTCCATCTGTCGGTCTAGGGTATCAATAGCGCACAATTGCACACTTGGTTTAATAAGACATTTATCTATTTGAACTATGTTTGCCAGAGTTATTTGTGAGACTTCGGCCGAATCTCTTTCTTCTTTCTCATTTATATCAAGCGAGATTTTCTCCATATCCATTTGGCTCAGCCTCTCAACATTACTCTCGCTATCAATGCCTAACAGATTTCCATCTACAGAACTAAAAGCCTCTTCACAGGATTTCCTTACCTTTTTGGCTTGCAATTTGCCTTCTGAAATGTTGTGTTCCCATTCTTTCAACAAAATATTACCTCGGGTCTGTTTTGAAATGGAAAACTTAGAATTTTTTCTCGATTCCGTGTTTGCTGTAGCTATTACAACCTCTTGAAATGTGACCCGAGATGCTCCAGCTTCTCTCTCTCTAATAGATAAGTTTTCTAATACTTGATAAATAAGAAGACAATTGTCCCGAATCGTCTCTACCTTGGCAAGTAAACTTCGTTGGGATGCAGAAACTCTGCTCTGAATCTCCATAGCCTGGGACTGGAATATCCCGAGATTTATGATTTGGCTTTCAAAGAAATCTAATCTAACCTGTAGTTGCTCAATAAAGTCTTTTTGCTGGCCCACCTGTATCTGACTGGTCTGAGCTACCAGCTCTGCTTGTTCGAGCTTAGCTTTGAGAATATCAATTTCCTTTTTGAAATCCATCCTTGCATGTTCTATTCTTGCCTTCGCCTAGTCCTTGGCAACTTCCTCTGCTGTGACTAGCTTAGCTTCTAGGGTTTTGATTAGGCGATTTTTTTGCTTCAGCTGATTTTTCAAAACCCCGATTGAAAATTGGTTTGCCGTAGCATACGCCCCTAATGTCCTGACTATTTCTATCGCAAACTCTTCTGTCTTCTTATCTTTCCCATCGATCAACACCTTGAAATTTTTGTTCGTTGATCCCTCTTCTTGATAGAATTCTCTTTTTACCACAACTTTTCTCTTTTTTATCAAAAAAGAACTCATTTGGAGGGAGCTCTTCCATCCTTATAGGTCTCAATTCTTCATTGAAAATCCATCCTGTGTCTATGTTCCCTTGAGTTGACTGTAAGGGAGTAATGGAGGCAATGGCATCTCCGATTTGCTTAGCTAACTGGCCTAGAGTGGTAACTGGAGTCTACTTTTTCGGCAGATCGAGAGTTTTTATTTCCGGTTTCAGACTCTTAGTTTTCTCCTCCCCGTCCTGGTGTTCTTCTTTTCTGAATGTTGAATCTTTTGAGCCTTCAACTTCTTTTTGCTGCACCTCTACTGTTATTGGATTTTCATCCCGCAATAATGGGGGAAGCCAACTCCACCGATGTTCTTGGAATTTTGAAACATCATCCCTTTCTTCAGGAGCCAGGGCTTGTATCCGAGCCAAAACCTCGGCATAAGATATCGTGCCTCGTTAAATGTCATCCGAGGGAAAATTTTCATGTTCAAATATTTTAAGCCCACAATTGGCTAAGTGGTTACTTACGACCCTATGTGGATCGTTCTTCTTGAATTCAACATGAACCAATTTAAGGTCTTCCAGGGCTACTGCCTCAGCTTTAGCATGCCCAAAATCTAACAAAGAATAGGAATGTAGATGAATAGGAAAATGTGGCCATACCTTCTTAGAATATCCCTTAAGCTCCTTTCTTACGCCATTGATTACGGTTTGTCTGGAAATCTCATGACAAGCCAGCCTATCGGGTATGAATAATGGAAAGGCATTCGGAGGAACAGAAGCACCGAAAAACCTGAGATATGAAAATTCAGCTTCCAGGTACCAGTCGACTATACTGCTCAGATTTACCGCGATACTGTCTAAGATCCTGGGTGGTGGGTAGCCGAAGATAGTGACATGAAGTGGTACCATCACCCAATTAAAGATTTCATACACAAAACCTGAGGCTTTGTCTTCCCACAACTTTGAATGGTAGACATGGATGGGCTCAGCCTCCGAAGGAGTCCAACTCCAACTCATCAAGGGAAAAGGTGTCAGAAAACACACGACGTCCATGATATACGTGGACATAAAGAATGAAGCAATCTTTCCACTTTCCTTCTACACTCGATACTCTGTTACCCGACTAGTCAAACTATCAGACAACAGTTTATCCCAGTCGAAGGAATAGCCTTCGGCGACCGAATGAATTAGAGGCACCCATTGAAGGAAAAAATGTGTGGTGTCCTCTCTTCCATATAATATGCAGGTCATCATAGCGATATATTTGAACTATGGTTCCAGAGAAGCTATTGAATATATACCATTACTGTCCACCCTGAACTTCACAGGGTGTGAAACCCAATATTTGATTAAACCAGACATAGTCTTGTCGTATTGCACACATTCCTTCTGTTTAAAATTCTCCAGGAATTCGACATTGTAAACAAAGTCCGACATGGCTGGTAACTTGTACATAGCCTGCAATTGTTCGGGTCTGAAAG
>SNQJ01S0013313.1:170117-183998 GCA_010110895.2 Picea sitchensis | reverse complement strand
CCTACGGTCGAATAATGCCTTCATGTCATCTTGATACTTCTGCAACCTTTCATCTACTTCGACCCTGTGTTGTTGAACCTCGATTAGCTGGTTTATCCTCCTGGTGACATGATTAGGTTCTTCTTTCTGATCTTGCCACAATTTCATCATGGGGAGCACTAAATTTATAGGTAATACCGCATCTTTCCCATATACCATCTGAAAAGGGGAAATGCCGATAGAATTTTTAGTGCCTATGCGATTCTCCCACAAGGCGTACTTTAAATGCACATTCCAAGACTTTTTGTTTTCATCCAACCCTTTCTTAATTATATTGATTAGGCTCTTGTTAGATGACTCAGCCAGTCCATTTCCTTGGGGGTAATACGTTGTGGAATGGACGAGAATGATATTATACTTTTGGCAGAAGATGATCGTAGCCATAGATTTGAAAGCATGGGCATTATCTGTGACTATCTTTTGGGGGCAGCCAAATCTTGACAAGATATTGTCTTCTAAGAAATCTGTTACCACAGAGTCAGTTACCCTTTTGGTTGGAATAGCTTCCACCCATTTAGTAAAGTAGTTTGTGGCAGTTAAGATCCACTTGTGTTGGGTGCTAGAATGTGGATTAATCTCTCCTATAAAATCTATCCCCCATTGTTGAAAAGGGGCTTCAGTTTTGACCGGAACTAAGGGCAGCGCCGAGAGTTTTTGTTTGCCTGCAAATAGCTGACAAGGGTTACAGGCTCGGACCTTGGTGTTAACGTCTGAGAAGAGTTTTGGCCAGTAATACCCAACCCTCAGAATTTTGTAAGCTGAGGCCCTCCAAGCGTGATGTTCTCCACACACTTCTTCATGAAATTCACTTATAACCCTTTCTGTTTCCGATTCGACTAAGCAGATTAACAAGAAACCGAGTGGGTCTTTCCAATATAGTTGATTTTCGGCAATACAATACTTAACCGCATGAAGCTTTAAAGTCCTGGCTTTTGATGGCGATAGTTCACTCGGGCATTTTAGAGTCAGCAGGTAGGATACTATGTTTCTGTACCATTCCGATGATACGAACTTCTCCTCGATCTTAATTGCACTTCCTCGTTCATCAAGCTCGTTTATGTTCATGTCTTCCTCACCTTCCTGCATGCAGTTTATATCCAGAGCTCTGAGATTTGATTCAACCATAAGTTTGGCCAGGCCTTGTCCCTTTATCAGTTTAGTAGGTTTGATTTCCAGGTCAAATTCTTGATTCTTGGCAAGCCATCGTCCTCTTTTCGAATCGTTGTCTGGCTGTACCAAAATATTTTTCACAGAACTTGTAGGTATGTACGCGATTATCTTGGAGTGTAATACATATGTTCTAAATGCCTTCAGTGATTTTACCATGGCGTACGCTTGTTTTTCTATTATATCATACTTAAGTTCTGGGTCTCTGAGGCTCTTGCTGAAAAAGGCGATCGACTGTTCGAAACCCTCTTCATTTTTTTGGAGGAGCACCGCAACAATCGTGTGTTCGGAGGAAAACAAGAAAATAAGAAAATCTTTTAGATAATCGGGGATTGCCAATACCAGTGCCTCGGCTATGACTTTCTTAATGTGTGTGAATTACTCTTTGGCCTCTATTGTCCACTTTACTTTGTTGTTCTTTTTCAGCATATCTGTGATCAATTTTACAATTTCAGCGAAATTTGGGATAAATCTTCGTAAAAAAATTATTTTTCCTAAGAAAGATTGAATTTTCTTTACATTTCTAGGAATGTTTATAGTGTCTATTGCTTCAACCCTCTTAGGATCAATCTTAATTCCATCCTTAGATACAATATGACCCAAAAGTTTACCTTCTTGCATGGCGAAGTGTGATTTCTTGGGATTTAAGGACAGACCAAACCTGCGACATTTTTCGAATGTTTGTATAAGATGTACCAAATGCTCTTCGTCGGATTTGGAGAAAACCGTTAAATCATCAAGATAGATGACTACAAACTTATCCCTCTCTCCGATGAAAGTGATGTCCATAGTGCGTTGGAATGTGGCTCCTGCATTCATCAAACCGAAAGGCATTTTATCATACATGAACGTACTCCAAGGGGTAGTAAAAGCTGTTTTTTCTTTATCTTGTTCATTCATGGCAATTTGATTATATCCAGAGAAACCATCAATCATAGACATTTTTTTCGCCCCAACTACCCTTTCTAGCATGTGATCCATTTTAGGCAGCGGATAGTTGTCTTTAAGAGAGGATTTATTAAGATTTCTCAAATCCACACACAGTCTAATTTCCCCACTCTTTTTTCTGACCGGGACCAGGTTTTCCACCCAGTCGGAATATCTCCGAGGTACTATAATTTTCGCCTCTAAAATCTTCTTCACTTCTTTCTCGATCACGGGCAATAAAATGGGGTTGATCTGCCAAAGCTTTTGTCTAAAGGGTTTGACCCCAGGCTTTAGAGGTATCTTGTGATCGATCATGGTAGTGTTGTAGGTTCTTAACTCGTCATAAGACCAGGCAAAAACGTCTTTACATTGTCTGATTAGGTCCTTATAATTTCCTTTTAATTCAGGGGGGAGGAGTTTAGATATTTTAACCATCCTGGACTCTTCTTTCGTTCCTATGTCACAGTCCTCAACCTCTTCCGGTTGGGGTTGTAAGGTGGATTTTACAGGTATGTCGTTTTGATCAAACAGTGTTTCTAGAGGGATCGGTCCTTTCAGAATCTGGTTATTTTTTAGGACCAACATGCGATGATTTTGGATTTTGTCTTGGAAAGCTTGAGGGTCCTCCCCTTCTTGCATGATCCATATTTGGTCATTCAGATTTTCTTGATCCGTGTGAGTTTCAGAAAATTCACCTACTGCTTCAAGAAACTTCTTAATTTGTTCATCATCCTCAAAAACCTACCAGTGCTGGATATTATCCGGTATAGATGGTTTGTGTCTTATCTCTATGTGATACTTCAATTTAAAGGTTGTAGGAGGAGTGAAAGTTGAAGCTACTTTAGCTAATGCATCAGCCTCTAAGTTTTCTGTGCATGGGATGAAGTGGACATTTACAGACGAGAAAAAGTTTTCCATCATATCCTAGGCACAATTTCTGTATGATCTTAATCTGGGATGCTTGGCTTGGTATTGCCAATTTATTTGTTTGACTATCAACTCCGCATCTCCGTATACCTCTAGGTTTTTTATTCTTAGCCTCTTGGCAGCCTCTAATCCTAAGAACAAGGATTCATATTCACATACATTGTTAGTATAATCTATATCCCATTGTAGTCTGTAAGAAAAAGGGACAACAAACTTTTCTTCAGGTGCCACAAAAAGCACTCCTGCACCAGCCCCTTCGCAAGACGAGGCACCGTCAAAAAACATTTTCCAGATACCGGTGCTACACATATCCTCGATCATGTAACCTGACTCTTCATGCTCTATATCGTTTTCCTCTGTGCAACCATCTAAACCGTCATCAAAAGATAAAATACAATTTCCTAAATCTTGATCTGCAATGTAAATAGGGAAATTGTTCGGATTTTGAGGGTCGCTTACTCTATATGCTAACCTCGTCTCCCTGTACAACCGAGTAAATTGCCCACCAAACACAAGAATCATGGCGTATGTCATATCCATTTGAAGAGAACCCCCCAGCTTGGCTCCCCATGACCTAGACAACAACAAGTCGTACTTGGGGGGAATATCAGCAATGACCACATCCATCAAGATGCTCTTAACTGGGACCTGTTCCAGGGTGACTACTAAATCCTTTATCATTCCCATACACTTAACTTTTCTCGAATCAAATGAGTAAATATCTCCATAAGGTCTGGTGATCTGGAGACCTAACTTGTCCATAATAATTTTAGGCATCACGTTATGTGAGGCTCTGGAGTCTAGCATGCAATTATGTAATAGTTGATCGTATACATTTAAAGTGATATAAAAAGGAGCAACAGTGTCTTTGTCTCCTTCAAAATGTGGATCAAAAGTGATGTTGGGCTTATCATCTTCCAGGTTCAAAATGTCAGATTGGATTTCTAGCTCTGAAACGCCTATCACTTTGGTAATCTGCTTTCGATAAACTGGGTTTTTCGGTAACTCTACCAGAGGAATTGGTATCTTAATTTTATTTATCTCGTTTTCGAAACTGAAAACTCCGCTCACCTTGTCTGTTTCTCTAGTTGGGACTTCAGAATCCTTCTTTTCCAACTTATTTGTCTGGACTGCCTTATTACTCATGATCTTGGTTAAAGGTGTATTTGTATTATCTGCTTCGGTTTCCTGTGTTTTAGTTTCAACCTTTTCTACTTCGGGTTTTTGCACATTCACTACTTTGGCTTTGTTGTTAGGTAACACGGTTTATTCTGGGGTAGGCTCATAAGCTTGACCTCTTGGGAGAATTTTCTTAGGTTGAGTAGTTGAAATAGGCTTACCCTTAGATCTCAAGTTATACCTAGGTTGGACCTCGGCCATTATCACACCGGTTTCTTCTTGATAACTGCAAAGGTCAGTATAATCTCTTTCTTCACCCTCAATAGACGATTGTTGAGTGTTTAGATATTTTTCATAATCCTCTTTAGTCAGATAAGGTTGTGTGAAGTCATCACCCAAGTTCGTGACATCATCATCTGAATCTCCGAAATCTTGGAGATCATTCGCTCCTATAAAATTATCGTTCTTTAGGGGAGTTTGTATTTTTTGACCTTCATTTTTTATCTGTCTTTGCTGATTTGGGGGATTGGGATTCTTCCTAAAATCCTTTTTGGCGAAAGAATCGGCTTTGGCCTGTTCTAGCTCCATTTTGGATATCGTATTAGACAGTTCCTTAATTACCCTATACATATCGTCTACTTTGTCATCTGTGTATCTATTTGACCCTGACGACCCTGCTTGTTCTCTAAAGCATCTAGTTTCTCGGTTTCCCGCTTCTACTTTAGCTTTTAACTTACCATAAGCCATCATATTTGACTCAATTTCTACAGTGTCATCTACATTCGGTTTAGATTATCTCTCCTTCTTTCTCGTAAAATAAGTGCAAAATCTAGTTCGAAATCCCTCGCGAAAGTTACTTTGGCTGCAGGTTGGGACGGTTTAACCTCGGCTGGGATTTTGTTATACAACTTGTTGAATCTTTGAATAAACTCCATAACTGTTTCTGAATTATTTTTTCTTAAAGACCCAAACTCGGTTAAATAGTATAGGTGGTCCTTTCTTTCACCCCATTGTCTAAGGAATGCATCTTCCAAGGCATCATAGGACAAGATAGATCCTACAGGTAGACTCCGAAACCAAGTTCGGACCTAACCTTTGAAGGTTTGGACTAAAAGCCTCGAATACACATCTTCATGTTCGAGACATAGGATGTCTGCGAATTGATCAAAGAAATTTATGTGTTTGGCTGCGGTCAGATCTCCTTCCCCGGTGAATTTTGGCAAATTTTTTATATAATTTTCGGGAAAGTCGTGCAGAGGAATGGGGAATACCAAAGGAGCATATCTTTCTGCCACTTTAGCAAACACTCTGGGAGGGGGGGTAAGCCCTTGGCCTCCAGATCCTCCCCCAGGAGCACCTCCACCTCCTCCAACAACCCCTCCACCTCCTCCCCAGATGGTTGCCATTGTTATTAGTGGAAAGTTGTAAAGGGGGTTTTGGAATATTAAGAGTGAATCTTTACTTTCTTCGTGGGGTAAAAAATCCGAGGATGACTGGTAAGGGATGCGAGGGCTTGGCTCTTCGGACTTGCAAGAGATGTAGTCAGGAGAACCAATGGGTGTGGAAAATGGATGTACGAAATATTCTTCAGGACTGTGTGGGGTCGCGAAATTCAACTGAAGAGTCGACGATATATCGACAACAGATAAATTTTCCACAGGACTTTTTTCTTTGTGTACTACAGAGGTTATCGGACGGGTTTCACTTCTAAATTCGGAGCAGTTTGATATTAGATCTTTAGTGTCGAAAAGAGGTCTACGTGAAGTTGAAGGTTTAGAAGAAATCTTGGTCTTCAGTTGTGGGTATTTAAGCTGATAGATTGTAGGGGTCGGCTTAAGAGAGCCTCTCGCCTTTAAAATCTTCTCAGGATCGGTAACGGGTGTGGTTTGTTTACCATCCGAGTTTTGCCTGGTATTCCTTCATCCAGATGCCAACTTATTAATTGTGGAGCCGCCAAGTGAAAGATTGTAAAGCCTTTAAAAGGTGTGCACTCTTTGTTCACTATCAAAGGGTGGCACTTTCAACGAAATATTTGTCGTTTTCCCAGGGAAAAAGATTTCGTAACTTCGGTCCCCGGCAATGGCGCCAAAAAGATGTTGTTCCAGAGTCTATACTTAAGGCTTAGAAGTACAGTGTCTAAGCATCCGAAAGTGAGTAAGGGGTAGAGAAGGAAGAAATGTCAACCTTCGGCAAGGGAAGCTAGGGTTGATTTCTAGGTTGTCATCTAGCTTCCAACTGTTCCTGGATGTTTATGTCCCTTTCAATCGCTGCCCACGAACGTTCCAGTTCGACTCGTGTAGTGGATGTTTTAAGAATAGTATCAAAAAGATTCAAAGCAATATGTGTTTGATCTGATAGTCCAGGTTCAATATTAGGTCGTCTTGTCACAGGGACAGTCATAGAGGAACATAATGATAATAAAATCTCAATACTTTTTAGATGTTGTCTCGATTTCGATCGTATAAAGGAGAGTTATAGCTCTGGTAGTGAAACGGGGTGCAAACCAAAGGACCTTTCCCGTAACTGAGTTATATTTTAATAAATGTGTGTGAGGTGTAAGAAAACATTAAGCTGTCTATCATGTAAGGCTTCTATCAAGGGAGAATCTCAGTTATAAACAAAAGAAGAAAAAGATAAAGAAATAACCCGATGAAGCATAAAATATATATAGAAATCTAAAATGTTCACTAGTCTTATACCTGCTGATAGCCGGTACAGAGGAAAAATGGTAAACAATATAGAAAACTAGAATTTATTCACTATAGTAGAGGTTGTACTAAATTATAGCGAAGAATTCATCAGATACATATATGAAATGAAATGAAATATGAAATACAAGGAAACAAACTCATAACACAGTCGTGACAGAATCGAGAATCTTCGGATTTTCTTTATATTAACTCTCGAGGGAGAAGAATCTCTATTACAATCGACCCAAAAAGGTCCAACCTTTGTTCCTTCCTTCTATTGTATATTTATACAGATTTACATATGATGGAATCTCAATCGTCCCAGGATTTTCAGTTACAATGAGAAGGAGATCAATCGTTTCATTTCTTTATCCTATGTCTTTATTTGGTACCAGAAGCCTTCCCTCTTGCATGCTCGGCACAAGTGACACATTTTTCCACCAGCCGAGATATCAACCTTGAAGGTTCCGCTTGACAATTGGCCTAAAAAATGTAACAATCTATGACTAATTGTGGCAACCTTTCTTCCATCTGTCGGTCTAGGGTGTCAATAGCGCACAATTGCACACTTGGTTTAATAAGACATTTATCTATTTTAACTATGTATGCCAGAGTTATTTGTGAGACTTCGGCCGAATCTCTTTCTTCTTTCTCATTTATATCAAGCGAGAGTTTCGCCATATCCATTTGGCTCAGCGTCTCCGCATTACTCTCACTATCAATGCCTAACAGATTTCCATCTATAGAACCGAAAGCCTCTTCACAGGATTTCCTTACCTTCTTGGCTTGCAATTTGCCTTCTGATATGTTGCGTTCCCATTCTTTCAACAAAATATTACCTCGGGTCTGTTTTGAAATGGAAAACTTAGAACTTTTTCCCGATTCCCTGTTTGTTGTAGCTATTCATTTTTGTCGGCCATCCTTGCTTGTTCTATTCCTGCATTTGCCTGGTCCTTGGCAGCTTCCTCTGCTGTGGCTAGCTTAGATTCTAGGGTTTTGATTAGGCGATTTTTTCACTTCAGCTGATTTTTCAAAACCCCGACTGAAAATTGGTTTGTCGTAGCATACGCCCCTAATGTCCCGGCTATTTCTTTCACAAAATCTTCTTTCTTCTTATCTTTCCCATCGGTCAACACCTTGAACTTCTTGGCCGTTGATCCCTCTTCTTGATAGAATTCTCTTTTTACCACAACTTTTCTCTTTTTATAAAAAAAGAACTCATTTGGAGGGAGCTCTTCCATCCTTATAGGTCTCAATTCTTCGTTCAAAATCCACCCTGCATCTATGTTCCCTTAAGTTGATTGTAAGGGAGTAATGGAGGCGATGGGATCTTTGATTTTCTTAGCTGACTGGCCTGGAGTGGTAACTGGAGTCTACTTTTTTGGCGGATTCAGAGTTTTTATTTCTGGTTTCGGACTCTTAGTTTGCTCCTCCCTGTCCTGGTGTTCTTCTTTTCTGGATGCTGAATCTTTTGATCCTTAGACTTCTTTTTGCTGCACCTCTACTGTTATTGGATTTTCACCCCGCAATACTGGGGGAAGACAACTCCGCCGATGTTCTTGGAATTTTAAAACATCAGCCCTTTCTTCAGGAGCCAGGGCTTGTATCCGAGCCAAAACCTCAGCATAAGATCTCGTGCCTCGAAAAATGTCATCCGAGGGCGAATTTTCATGTTCAAACCTTTTAATCCCACAATTGGCTAAGTGGTTACTTACGACCCTATGTGGATTGTGCTTCTTGAATTCAACATGAACCAATTTCAGGTCTTCCAGGGCTGTTGCCTCAGCTTTAGCATGCCCGAAATCTAACAAAGAATAGGACTGTAGATGAATAGGAAAAGGTGGCCATGCCTTCTTAGAATATCCCTTAAGCTCCTTGCTTACGCCACCGATTACGGATTTTCTGGCAATCTCACGACAAGCCAGCCTATCGGGTATGAATAATGGCAAGGCATTCGGAGGAACAGAAGCACTGAAAACCCTGAGATATGAAAATTCTGCTTCCACGTATAAGTTGGCTATACTGCTCAGATTTATCGCGATACTGTCTGAGATCCTGGGTGCCGGGTGGCCGAAGATAGTGACATGAAGCGGTACCATCACCCAGTTAAAGATTTCATACACAAAATCTGAGGCTTTGTCTTCCCACATCTTTGAATGGTAGACGTGGATGGGCTCAACCTCCGAAGGAGTCCAGCTCCAACTCATCAAGGGAAAAGGTGTAAGAAAACACATGACGTCCATGATATACACGGACATAAAGAATGAAGCAATCTTTCCGCTTTCCTTCTGCGCTCGATACTCTGTTACCCGACTAGTCAAACTATCAGACAACAGTTTAGCCCAGTCGAAGGAACAACCTTCGGTGACCGAATGAATTAGAGGCACCCACTGAAGGAAACAATGTGTGGTGTCCTCTCTTCCATATAATCTACAGGTCATCATAGCGATATATTTGAACTGTGGTTCCAAAGAAGATATTGAATATATACCATTACTGTCCGCCCTGAACTTCGCAGGGTGTGAAACCCAATCTTTGATTAAACCAGACATAGTCTTGTCGTATTGCACACATTCCTTCTGTTTAAAATTCTCCAGGAATTCGACATTGTAAACAAAGTCCGACATGGCTGGTAACTTGTACATAGCCTGCAATTGTTCGGGTCTGAAAGTCCCCAACTCATCAAGGGAAAAGGTGTGGCAAACACACGATGCCCATGATATACACGGACATAAAGAATGAAGCAATCTTTCCGCCCTCCCTCTGCGCCCGATACTCTATAACCCGACTAGTCAAGCTATCAGAAAGCATCTTTACCGAAGCGGAACAACTTTCGGTGACTGTATGAATCAAAGGCACCCACATAAGGAAACAATGTGTGGTGTCCTCTCTTCCATATAATCTACGTGTCATCATAGCTATATATTTGAACTGTGGTTCCAGCGAAGATATTGAATATATACCATCACTGTCCACTTAACTTCACAAGGTGTGAACCCAATCTTTGATTAACCAGACATAGTCTTGTCGTACTACACACATTCATTCTCTTTGAAATTCTCCAGGAATTCAACATTGTAAACAAAGTCCAACATGGTTGGAAACTTGTACATAGCCCGCACTGCTCGGTCCGAAGTCCCAATGGTGACCTTCTGCTCGTTGATGATGGTTCTGGTTGGTATATCTACATGGTCTAACGCCCACCAGACCATATCGTAATAAGGGAGCAGACGTGGCCTAGCTGCTACTTTATGCATTTGAGCCTGGACGACGATCTTATACCTAGTGATCCGGTCGTCTTTTTCATTTCCACTGGAATCATTCGAAACATCTACCAATTTGGACTGTAGAACCTTAGAAATATATGACCAGGTCCTGACAGAGTCGACACTTCGAGGTGAAGTATCAGAAACATTGTCTGAACCTTGTCATGAAACCTCAATAGTGGCTTTAGACGCTTTTCGCGGGGCCATGGCGGGGGATTCTACTTTAGCTCTTCTGTGATAACAATATGTATACATACAAAAATTAGTTCTCTCTAGAAAGATTTGCTATGCGTAGAATAAAAATAAAACTTGTGACAACAAATAAAATATCCATGGCTTCGACCATTTAAAACTAGGTCGTCCTTAGGAACAGAACGGTCAAATCGTTCTTAAGTTTAGCAATAAAGACCAAATCCTTACTTGTCGATTCGCCTCGTTTCCAATTAATGTCTTATATTTTGACAGTTCGTAATGCAAGTTGGCACAAGGAAAGTTTAAAATTTCCTCATAAACTGTGCATATTAATTTTCGTATTAGAACACTGGCAATGCTGGCTTAACTTAATTAATCGGGCCTTTTTTAATGTTAATTAATCTTTTGGCACTCGCCTCATTGAGAGTTTTTGCTTTAACCCTTTGAATCTCTAAGACCCGAGATTGTGATAATTAGCTTTGGTTAATAAAAAATGTAACCATGATTAGGCGTTTAATTAATTACGTGGTTACTTCTATCGCGACTTCGCGACTCAGAGCTATGAAGGTATAGCTTCTGGGAGGCTCGTATGCCGAGTTGTGAAATCACGAGATCGCGATGATATGATTTAATTAAATTGGAGGATAAAACTGGATTAAGTGTTTAATTAATTACGTTTCTATCTATATCGCGACTTTACGACTCAGGGTTTTGAAGGTATAACTTTTGAGGGAAAATACGTCGAGTTGTGAATTCCTGAAGGAGCTTAACCGCATCTAAACCTTTTACCTTTAACATTAACCCGAGTTATTAAAACAAGAATCTCGCGGTTTCAACTATCGGGGTTACGACGGTAAAACTTTTGGAGTTAGCAAATGCCGAGACACGAAATCCCGATGATGCTTAACTGCGGTTTAGAGTATTTTTACCTCGGTAATGATCTGGGTAAACTTTTTTTTTTTTAAATTACTTCGTCATTTCGCCCCTTGGGACTTGTAAACTATGTGATCTATAACTTCCGACATGCGACATCCCGAGGTTCAAAAGTAGAGACTCGTTTAAACGATTAAAAAATAAATCTTACCTTAAGAGTATGATAACCGTCGTTGCTTGCGCGATGAGACTTCTGAGATTTTGGGAAAAATATGAAAACCGGCTTTCGATTTCAAACATTAATATATGAAATTTTAAACAGGCTAAAAAAAACAAAGGCGGCTCCAACAATATCTAAATCCCAATATGTAGGAAGAATAAGATTAGGGTGCAAATTCTCTCTAAATGGAATTTCAACAGCATAACCTTGTAATAAGTGATGCATGATAGTGTGTGACCTCAATCACTTTATTATAGGTGAAATAATGAACCATTTAATAGAGTTAGTTTTGATGTGAATGATCCCATTGTATTAATGAAGTAATGAGATAAAGATAATTAATGAAGACTAGATTAAACCCTATGTTTGGAAATAATGTCTTGATAAGGTAAACTCTTAGTTACTATGCCATTTTTGAAAGGTGCACAACATTAATGAGCCAAAAAATATTAATTTTCTATTTTTGGGTCACATCATAGATTTTAAAGGTTTTAGTGTGTGCACTACACATGGAAAAATGACTAAATACTATGCTATGAATTTTAGGTCAACTTGGGTGTGAATCTGCTCAAGATGAAAAGACTAAGGTCACATGATGATGGAAATGAGGGCTAAGGATGTCAAAGTGATACTTTTGACTAAAAGTACTCATGACAAAGTATGTGAGCAAAATTGGGCTGATAAAACTTCATAGTGAGTTATTTCATTTTCTTTGTACATGATTCATTCTCTTACCCACCCTTCCCATTCTTGTTGCCTTTGAAGATGTGTTAGGTATTAACATGGAAAAATGACTAAATACTATGCTATGACTTTTAGGTCAACTTGGGTGTGAATCTGCTCAAGATTAAAAGACTAAGGTCACATGATGATGGAAATGAGGGCTAAGGATGTCAAAGTGATACTTTCGACTAAAATTACTCATGACAAAGTATGTGAGCAAAATTGGGCTGATAAAACTTCATATTGAGTTATTTCATTTGCTTTGTACATGATTCATTCTCTTACCCACCCTTCCCATTCTTGTTGCCTCTGAAGATGTGTTAGGTATTAACATTCTCTCACTATTTTTCCTTATCCAATCCCGATATATATTGTCTAGCTAGGTCTCTATCGAGATCTAGGCATGTGATCTTTGCCAAATTTCTCCATCTCTCTTGGTCCTCTACTTAGTAAAATCCCTCTACAAGGTTAATAAAATTGAGTGTAACTTAATTATCCGACGGACCAGTATCATGTCCAGGACATGTTACACACTCTTCCTCCTCTTGCTTCTTACTTTTCTCTCTTATACTTAGTATCTTGGTCAGAGACATGACTACACCATTTTCCCTTAGCTATTCCTCATGAGTATCACCACTTTCTTTATGATTCCTTGTCTTCCATGAGAACATGATGGTATGTTTTTGTAGGAAGATACCTATTCAATCATTTTCAAATGAACTTTCTAAGAGGACACTAGGTAAGTTTTAATGTCTCACCTGTCTCACCTGATAGTCCCAATATTTATAATGTAACAAGTTTCTTATTGTTAGCCTTGCAACATAAATTGCTTATCTTCCTTGCTTGTCTTGTTTCCTCCTTCCCACACTGGTTGGTTCTCTTGTATGTAAGATTTATTATCCCTCTTATAAACAAACAAAATCATCTAGATAACTCACATCCTTGATCCTTTGCATACATATAAAATGAATCCTAGGAATAATGGGTGAGTCCAAACCTTGGTCACAACACATCAGAAAGGAAGAAAAAATTCATCAATCATTATGTCCCTCTAACTTGGCCTTCTTGTTCAACTTAACACGAGACTTAACCAAAACTTAGAAGATAATCAAACTTCATAGTCCAACTTTGATCTTTACTATACTTAAACATCCTATCTCGTTATCTAAGGAGGGGAAATCTACCAAGAGAATCATGTTGAATTAAACTAATCATATGCAATCCATGCTAAAATGAAAATAGCACGAATAACAATAAACCACACCATAAAAACATATGAAAGATATATATTGGTAACTTGAGTACCAAGAGAAAACCCACTCAAGCTATAATGTCCATTATATTCAAAAGGTTACAATGGTAGCCAACATGATACTTAGCCACTAATATTTCTAGCATGCAACACCTATGAATATTGTTGATGCTAAGCTTGATGGAGCCAACACCATGACCACTAGTCTAGACTCTATTGACTAGCAAACCCTGTTGATACTGAGAGGGGGGTGAATCAATATCAAGTACAATTTAAAACCTTTTTCAACTTATACTTAAACCATTCAACTATATCCAATGAGCAATGAACAATATTATAAGAGTTACACAAATACACCATGCACAATATATGAGAAATAATCAATAGTTTATTGTTCAAGGGAAGTAATGACTTCCAAAGGTAGCTACAGCTTCCAAATGTAGAGGGAGGGATAAACCTCCAAGAGGAAGATACAATCCTCCAATA
>SNQJ01S0013313.1:133820-162095 GCA_010110895.2 Picea sitchensis | reverse complement strand
CTGATATGAACTCAATAAAAGCAATCAAGCAGAGGAACTGAAAGTTGTGATGAAGAACAATGTATATATGCAAGCATTACAAGATCCAGAACTAGAGGTTCTCCTAGATGGAGGGAGAAGACTATGATGATTACTTGTTCCAATAAACTAGACATACCTCTACATGAGTCTTTATATCATCTGCGATATCCATGGGTTGGAATTCTACATCAGATGAATGCAAAGATTGTTCTCCAGAGAAATTGAAGAAAGAGCGTATGAAGAACAACCTCAAGACTTTGAAGCATATCAAAAAGAGACCCTTGTATGCAGATGGAAGAAGATAACTTGGTGGAGAACCTCCAGTGCACAATAGAAGCATGGTGAAGATTTTCTATAATAGAGATATTGTATCAAGATGATTACTCAGAAGATCAGATCTCATAATGACAGAAGAAGTGCCACATGGATATGTTCTAGTTTTCCAACAATGATATACTTTATTGATTAGAGATACATGAAGCCTTCAGAGAAAACCAATGTTCCATACTGAAGTACATTTGAAATCAAGCGTTACATTATCCATGATGAATTCCACAAAGGAGAAAGTGGTTCTCCAATACATATCTCCACAGATGAGCAGATAAGAAGACATTCTGGTAAAGCTTCTATCCAAGATGAAAGAGTTTGTGTACTCAAGCTGGAGCTCGTAGAGACGACTTCCTTATTGAAAAAGGAAGAGATGACTCCCAGGTTGGGAGGGAGCACTGATATATTATTGATTGATGGACAACCATTTTTCAGTTCGAAAAATGGTCCAGGATGAGCAGTTTCTTTCCAGTTCGGAAAGTGTATTGAGATTTTTGACGGACAGAGATTTTCCAGCTCGAAAAATGTTCCAGATTGCTGATGTACCATAGACACCGACTTCCCATTGTGGTTAACATGGGAAGTGGTCTAGTGCAGTCTCTCTTCTTGAGGGTTACTCAAGAAGACTGGATCGCCTCGCCGGACAACTATTTCCCATTGTGGTCAACATGAGGAATGGTCCATTTTGGAGGTTGGTGCAGGATAGTCATTTCCTTTGGAAATGGTCCAGATAGTCATTCCTTAGGGCATATTCATTCTCTCCAGGTTGCACTTTGTTTAGTGCCGGAAGAATGGCCCAGGGTGGGGAATGGTCCAAGTTCAACAATCAGGGACACACATTCCTTAGGGTAGACTCTTTCTGTCCATGTTACACTTTGTTTAGTGTTGGAGGAATGGCCCAAGGTGGGGAATGGTCCAAGCTCAGAAATCAGGACAATTATTCTTCCTTGCTTGAGAAGAATAGTCCATATAGCTCATCATTGATGTCTTAACTTTTTGAGGGAAGATAATCTTTCGAGATCTCACATATGTGAGTGGAAGAATGACCCAGATGATTCAGTTTATATCATAACATTGTTTTTGTGCAGGTTGATATCAGATGATTGTTATGAAGACCATATGTTTCTGAACAGTAGATGTATACTACTGTGGTGGATGTGTTCCACTATTTGATCAAATATCTGTGTGATACTTGGTGTGGTAGTATACCACTAGATTGTAGTTGCGTACTACTATGGATAGACACAGTTGTGTTCTATTGAATGATATTGTTCCAATTAACTTGAAAACTATCAGCAGTGTTGAAAATGGTTATCAGCTAGATGGATGATCAATGAACAAAGATTTCCCAGACAGAAAATGGTTCAGAACATTTATTCTTCTAGATTAGAAGAATGGTTCTTGTGTCACTCTGTGGAGTGAGAATGATGTATGATTACTCAGATAGAGTATGGTTTTGAGAGATGATGCAGCTGATGACACTGATGGTGATGATGGTACTCATGATCTAGTCATGAGATAGTCTATACAACTATGTTGATGCTACCGGGTGAATGATATGTTTTGTGCTCAAGACCATTACCTGTAATACCTCCCTAGCTAGGAGGGATTGTTGATATTATGGTAGTTGCAAGAGGTATTTACCTCCACGTGTAAACCTGATGTGAATAGAATACTTCGGGAAGCAAGAAGAAACCCTAATGAATATGATAATAACCCTAGAAGACATGTAGGCTCAAGAAGGTAACTTGTATTAGGTTATTAGCCTCAAAGATATGAAGTCGTCCAGAAGAAATAATATATACTGAACAGACAGATACCCAGAATGAGAAGTCGGCCCAAGTAGTTAGCCAAAATTACTATAAATACAGGAGGCCAGTCTTCATTCTGGTAGGTAGTCACAGAATTATAGAGGAACACTTGTGCGCACTGCAATGCCCAGTTTTGTGCACGTGTTTGGAGGAGAGCTGCCATTGTAGCTGCTGCAGCTAGCAGATCACGTTTGGCGTGGACTATCTCTTGGTTAGGGTTTGGACTATCTAATCAGTCTTGTTGGTGCACTATCCTTGGGGAAAGGAGCGCTACCCTTTTTTTGATGCGACTCTGGAAGTTCAGAGATTCAACACTCAGGAACAAGGGAGTATGTTGTTGTAAAAACTTCTAAAGTCTGAAGCTCCAAATCACTGGGGTAGCGATGATTTGAAGAGGTGCTTCGGTAGTTTTCCAGTTCGACGTTCGGAGGGAATGTTATGTGGCATAAGAGGAACCTTTGAAGCCCGAAGTTTCGGAGCCTCGAAGCTCCGAAGAAAGGTCCTTTCGAAAGATTATCCAGTTCGTAATATTATTAAATTTGAAGTGTGATGAAGGTGAAACCCCCGAGGCCCGAAGACCTGGAGCCCCAATGTCCTAAAGCTCTAGATAAGTGCCTCCAACTAAGCTCTTGGTCATATCCCTTGGTCCTATGAGACTTCACTTGAAGTAAAAGGGGGCTAGTGGCCGAATTTTTTTTGTGTTGAAGACAGAAAAGCACTAAGGAAGGATTAAGTCCACGGTTTTGAGTCGTGGTCACCTGGGGAAGGGGTTTGAAGGAAGTGCATGTGCAGAATTCAATTTGTTGTATCAGTTAAGGGGGTTGGAAGTGGTTTTTCAGGGAACCCCAACTTTCAACTAAATATCCGATTGGGGAGAAATTATAGCCATTGGAAAGTTGATTCAGAGGAGAATGGTCTGGAATTATTCTAATTTGGATAACTATGATCTATTTTCTTCATAAATTAAATAGAAAAGGTACCTGTAAATTTAATTGACAATTTTGTATGATATGTATAATTCTAACAAGATGGCTACTTGCAGGTTTGTCAGGATTAGAGGTATAATCAGATCAATTCAAGAACATGATAAGATATTAGAGTCATGGAAGCATGACAAAGCTTACAGAAGTTGGATGAGGTACTACAAAATAAATAATCCTCACATAGGATATGAAGCTAGCAGGTTAAAAATGTCATTGAAGGGCATATAAGGAAAAAAGTAAGGCTCCATAGCCTTGAAGGTAGAAATGTGTAGTCAGTTGAAAAGCTTAAGTGTGAAAGAAATCCACTTCTGATATCAGAGTTGACAGTGGAAGAAGGATGCCAATGCAGAGAATTAGGAATGCTTTCTCACTTGAAAAATTTCACTTAGTGAAATGGACTTCCATTGGGGAATGGTATTTAGTGTGAAAGGTGTGGTTTCACAGGGAAATGATAATGAAGTAACCTAATGAAGAACTAGGATTAATAGCATTTGATTCAAGAACGTTGTAGTAGAGTGATGGAATGTTTGAGCTACTTCATTCCAGGGTGTTGGAATGTTTCATAAAGGTAAAGTTGGGTATGACTACCTAGGAGAGGCTACTGAAAATAGAACACATTGGTTGGATTGCAAAATGGCCAAGTGAAACTTGGCTGGAAAGTGTTCAAACCAAGGAACCATAGTGGAAATCAGTAGAATGGGAGGACACAAGGCATAAAGGATCTGAAGGAATTCAAGGACAACCAACTACAACATAAATAGATAAATGAACAAGTGATTTGAAACAGAAATGCACTAGAATGCATGAGGCATACAATGAAGTTAAATTGCATATGCATTAGTAGGCATGTTGACAGTAAATGCTTGGTGCATATGGATGTGTAATTGCACATTCTTGGATATGCATACAACATGCTTGTGAACTTAGAATAGTCTATTATTATGAAATAATGTTTGAGTATGACTAATGATGGATTATGTATTCAGAAAAATTGATATAGCAGGGTTAAAGATGTGAATGTTGTTGTTGCTTATGATTTCCATCTAGGTGAAGACCCATGAGGGTGGAAGGAATGGTGATCAAAATGATGAAGTAGAAAGTTTGTGAGCTTCTACAAATATCAGTTGATCAGATAGCAACAAGTAGGTGGATAACAACCTTGCAACTATGCATTTAGTTTTTTTTTTATGCATACATGTTGAAGGGGATTGAGGTAAGAATTCCCTCAGTTAATTTTCAATATTTAAATTGATATGTAATGGCCACAGGCCTAGAGAATGTAAATGTTGTTGATGTTATAATGCATTTAGATAAACTGTTGGTTGCATATTATGTTATTTGTGGTTATGGGATCATATCTCGGTTAATTCAGGAGACATACTCCTTCTATAACAATGAATATCCATAGATCTAGTCATGTGTGAGACCATAATATGGTTGGATATGGAAGGGCTATAGCACTATGTGAGTGTTTAATGGTATCTACTGTATAGTTGATTTTTGGACTACAACCTATTTTCCGACACTGAAGAGCACTTAAGAATTATATTCTTAGTGTTGTGTTTGGGTTGAAAAGGAAGGTATCCAAATAGTCAGGCAAGAAGTAGGAAGTTTGTGGATGATGTGTTGAGGCATTGGCCAAACCTTCCAACTCACCTTGGTGAATGCATGACATAGTTATGTGGTATTATGTAGCTAATGCATGGATGCATTGTGTAAATGTGGCCATACGTATTGGTACATTGATTCTTATTTTATCTAGTAATTAATTGTTGCATTATGAAAATCCTATGGTGTTGAAAATGCATAATGATGGATAGATGCATTATATTTAATATGAATACTAGTTGAAGGTGATTGGATTGTTGTTGATACAATTCCAAGATCATTTTTTTGAGCTATTAAAAATGTTACAAGTGATATTACAAGAATTATTAAATGAAATGGTAAATGCATGTATATATTATATAACATAGAAATAATTATGCTAACGTCTGAAATGATGTGAGTATTGTTGACTCATGAAGTTGAAAACCCTTTAGGAACTGTTAGATATTACAACAAGAAAGTTGCAGGTTAAAAAAGCTACATAATGATAAATTACAGAGAATCTATGTTGAGCAGACAGAGTGATAAAAATATTTTTGGATAGAAGAAAGAAAATATTGGTTGATAATACATCTTTAGGTAATGATGATTTCGTTCCAATTGATAGTTGGATTAATAGAAGTGATTGAATTGTAGTTGTAAACAATTCTGAGATCACTTTGTGATTTTGTTTTGAATCGTTACCATGAAAAAATATATATATAGCTTGTACATGAGATATTGACAATTTTTTTAGTTGAGGAATGTTGAAATTGCAGGAAGAAAGGGTCTTGGATATGGTAGTGTTGTAACCCTATAAAGAAGACCAATTCCTATTGTTGCAAGAGCCAAATTATTATGAGCAGAAACTCATGTCTGGGAATTTTATTTTTCCTATATAAAACAATTTTGGGAATTATAATTTAATAATTACTGACAAATTGTTTTGGATGAATGTAAATTGAAGAAATTCTAGGTAGGATGGTCTTGGATATGGAAGGGGTGTAAGCCATATGGAAGACTAATATCTATAGATGTAGAAGCTAAACATTATGAGCAGAAAGATCATGCTTGGGAAAATTTTGTTTTCCTGTATAAAATAGATTGACATTTGTGATTGAAAATGATTATAGTGATATCTCATGATGACTGTATACGTATAATACAGATGTTAGATATGCAAGTCGGAAAGCATGGAAAAGGATATTGTTGGGACATGAGAACCCTGTGGTAAGCCGTGATCTCCCTAGAATATGTTGTGTTGTGGTAAGACCCAGAGAATTGCCTCGGCTGTAAGAACCGATAAAGTCTCTAGAAATCTTCTTGTGCAAGAAATCCTTGGTCAGGCAAGAGGGATCACCTGAGGGACTGTATAGCAGAGAAGGGAATGCCTGAGCCTGGGCCTGAAAGGTGAGTGACCGCAAGGAAGAAGAGACTTTGATATCTCTTGTAAACTATTGATTTGGATCATGCACATAATGGGTATGTCAATGGAAAACAGTGAGCCAAGTTAACAAGACAACCATATGGATGTAGCTCCATGAACCACACAGATAAGCATTGTACTGGATTATGAAAAATTACTCTTATATTATGAGCAAAAATAAAAAATAAATTATGCGCAAATTGTGAATTGAGTACTTGCTCGTTGATTTGAAATATTGTAGGAAAACGATGAATGTTGAGGATCTAGAAAAGTACCAAACTATGAGGGAAAAGAAGAAGGTGATGTTGGAGCAACTAAATGACAAGGGCATAGAATGAAGAAAGTCCAATGGACTTGTTGCAACTGGAGTTATGGAATCCACAACTCTGAAACTTCCTCGCCGAGTGCATTGGATCCCTGGAGAGAAGTGGAACAACCTCAAGGACCGCATGGCAAACAAAGGGGTTCACTTCTTTGGGTTGTGCAGGGCTTAGAGGGAAGGAGATCTTGTTGGTTGGCACTACTACCAGAAATATAAATTCTGAAGATCATTATACATGTTTGGGGTCGGAATACCTATGTATACATGTTTAATTTTAGTCCAGATTTCCTATGTATATAAGATTGGGTTGGATTTCGTGTGTGGATTAAGGCCAGAGGGCCTGGATTTGTAATGTTAATAACATTGGAATGGTGTTGTGCACTGAGGATAGTGCCAAAATAAGGGGAGGGGGATGTAACATCCCAGTTTTAACCCTTATTAACTATAATGTATTATCTAATTGTGACTTAGGCTGGTGAGCCGGTAAAGTTGAGAAAGGGGCCAGAGTGCTTATAAAATGTAATACTTCATGTACATTAATAAAAATACATCGTTGGTTGCAAGACAGACAAGGACAAAAGAGACAGGGGGCTATGATTCCACGAGTGGGGGGGTTTGAGGGGCTAAGTCTTTTTATTATTATTTTATTTAACCATAATTGATTTTATGGAGAAAAGGGGTCACATGAGCTTCTTGGGGGAGGCCATGTAGTTCTTGATTTCCAAGTAATTATATAAACCCATCTTTGGTTTGTTTGGGGGTTCACTTATTCTTATTCATTCACTATACACCCTTCTCACTCTTTCATCTTTAGGAGCCTCATTCTCGCTAAATTCATGTGCTCTTGGTATGAGCATGGATACAAATGGATACACGAGGGTGGCTTTGGGTGAAGTTGGGGGGTCACTCTTCCCTTGGTTAGGTGCTCTCCCCTTGGTTCGTCTTCTTCCCCTTGCTCTCTTGTTCTTCTTCCTCTTCACTCGTTATTGCTAGTTTGTGTGTTCTTGGGCTGATCATGGAAACGAATGGCAGGAAGAGGAGAGCCATTGTTGAATGGTTGTAATATTTTACCAATCATTCCTGGAGGGAATGGATGCCCGTGTGCATGAGCTTGATGGAAGTTCAGATAGAACTATCCACAACTGAGAATCCTTGGAGTTTCCAGTAGGGATATTTCCTGACCAGTAGCAATGAAGCCCTGGAGAGAAATGGAACAGCCTCAGGGACTGAATGGAAAAGAAAGGTGTTCATTTCTTTGGGTTGTGCAGGCTGAGGGGGAAAGAGAGCTAGAAATTAGGATTTGGTGTGTGGTTGGGAGACCTAAGAGCTAGTTAGCCAACTGTTACGTGTTTTAGATTTGGCCTAGGACCCATCCTTGTGGATTCATAGCTCTGGCTTAGGGGTGACCTGTTGTTGAGAGTAAGTGAACATCAATGTCTATGGTTGGGAGGAACGTCCTTGGTCTGCAATTAGTTGATGAATCTTTACTTGAAAAGATAAGTGCTCTTTGTCATGTGTTTTATGTATAATGTATATTCCATTGTGTATTTAATTATCTCTGAGATATGTATTTATAATGTGTATGTATGTTGGTTATCTGTTGTGCATGGCACATTGTTTATTTATTTTATGTTGTAACATGGATCTTGATTAATGCATGTGGTTCTTTTGTGCTTGTTTTCTAATTAAATGTTGTTAGAATTCGAGATTCGTTCAGAGAACAGAGTCTTGGGACTGCAGCGTGCCCTGTTTGCTAGTGGTTGGATGTGTTGCAGCCTATTTAAGTGGCATAGCCCAACCTGTGGGTGGTTGAGTACGTTACAAACTACCTATATTTATATGATCCAGAGCAATGCTTCTAAGTATTTTAGGAATTATTCATGAAGTATTTATGTTCTAATGTAATATTCTTTACCAAGTAATTATGAGTTACTTGAACCACCAACTATAATTATAAGTGTCTTGTGGGATTATTTGAACTATATTCATTTCCTTCCACTTGACATCAATGACAATTTGCTCAGCCATATATGCACCCTGACATCAGTGAGAATATACTCAATAGTGGAGGAAATACAATTCATCACCCAAGTAACAAAAGAGTGTCCAAACCCAAGTGTATTAGAAGGATTCTGATGTATAGTCGACTGACCCTGTCAAAGGCATTTGATAGGTCCACCTTGTATGTAATGGCCCTCTTCTTTTGAGTGTGAATTGAGTGGAAGCCTTTCTGAGCTATGTTGATTTTCCTGATGGATTTGTCTACCTCTGAGGAACTTGAATTGATCATCATATATATTTTCACTCTAGATATCTTTGATTATATGTGCAATGATCTTTGAGAGGATCTTGTAGACACTATTGCAGAGAGAGATGGGTTTAAATTGATGGAAGTTTTCTGGATTGTCCACCTTTGGAATGAGAGATATGAAACTGGCATTGAAGGGGGCATGGATATGTCCTATTCTTCTTGAATATTCTATCATATTTAATAGGTTATCCCCAATGATATCAAAGCATCCTTTGTATAAATCAATTAGAAATCCATCCAGGACCGAGATTTTGTCCTTTTTGAAGCTATGAAGGAATTTCTCCAACTCTTCCTTTGTGATCTCTTCCATAATTTTTTTATTTTCTTCAAGGAAAATAAATTTGGGGAAAAGACTTCCCACCTTGATGATGGTATCGATGTTTACCCTAGAGTTTACTTTGAAGAGGGATTCAAAATGATATGTTCCTTCATGGGAAATGTCTTCAAAGGAATATTCTTTTGTGCCATCCATTTTGTCTATTGACTACATAGTATTGGTGTTTTTTTTACCATTTGCAAAATGGTGGAAGAACTTCGTGTTTTCATCACTTTCTTGTAACAAGAGTGCCCTGATTCTCATTCGCCACTCATGTTATTTGTCTTGGAGAATTTTTCTCCTTAGTGATCTAGGGATTTGTATTCCTCCTTCATTTTCACTGAGAGAGGGCCCATATTTTCTTTCTCTTGCCAAATTTTCATCTTATCTTCGATTTCTAATAGGGATTTGTTTTCTATATTCCTTCTATTTTTGTTTCAGGATATGGAGGTCTCTTTTTCCCTTTTCAGGTTTGACATGAATTGTATTGTTGAGGATTCTGAAACAAGAGGATTGTATGGAACCCGACACTCCTTAATAGCCATATGGTAAGATTGTGGTTCTAGCCATAAATGATTTAATTTGAAGGTACTGGGGGGTTTCTTTCCTTCCTAGGATAGTTCCATCAAAATTGGGTTATGATCGGAAAGGCCTCCTTGAGATACCCACTACCTAGAGCGTAGGGAGCCCTGAAGAAATGGCTTAGACATAAGAAATATGTGTTGTCTCTTTGCAACCCTCTCATCTCCTATTCTCATATTCCTCCTAGTAGGGTTGTATTTTATGGGTTGGATGTCAAATAGGCTAGCCAACTCTAATTTGTATATGAAGAAATCAAAAAGAGGGTCCTTCTGGGAAGAGGGCCCTCAAATTTCATAGTCACCCAAAGTGAAATTTAGATCCCCTGCTATGATGACATTTTGATTCGGTTGAGCTATGTTGAAGAATTTTTTCCATAACTCTTTTCTATCTAAATATGGTCCATAGATGTTGATGTAGAGAAAATCAAAATTTAATCCCTTGGAAAAGAAATGTGAGTACGGAACAGAGAGAGAGAGGTCCAAGAGTTGAGGAGTTTCAGGGAATATTTCCTCCAACTAGTAAGGGGTCCTCCATATTTCCCAAAGGATTCAAGAGCTAGAAAGTCCCAACCTGGAAAGAAAGAGGTGAAGGAAACTTCAACTTTTGTTCCAACAATCATTATTTATTGGAGAAGGAGGATAAAAGGAGAATGGAGATCAAGGAGGCATTTAATGGCTAATCTTTTGGTGGGGTTATCCATCCCATGAAAATTAATTGAGAGAAAAATCATTTTGTGACCTGGTCGGGGGTGGATGCTCTAAGGGGCCAAATAAGAGTTTTTTTCTTTCCAAAATGGACTTCGGTGCTGGCTAATTGTTGAGCTTGCGTAAGGTAGGAATTTCTTCCTTTCGAAAGGGTTTTTTTTTCAATGGGAGTAATAGCCCCAATACCACTGGGAATACCATTGTGGGAGGAGGAAAGGGAGCAGGAGAGGGAACAAAGGTTGTATTTTGGACTGGGAGAAGGAGGGAGGGTAGTAAGGCTAGGGGAGAGAGAAGGGAGAACAAGGGGAGGGGGATGGGGGGGTCAACTAGGGAAAGGAAAGGTTGAGAAACCAAGGGTTCGACTACAAAGATAGGGATGATAGGAGCATATTTGTCTCTTGAGATTCCTGAGAGACTCATCAGAAAGGGGGTTTCAGAAGAAATTCCATCACCATGGGCCATAGAAAAACCACAAGTATCATCAGATTATGTAACAGGATTAAACACTGGAGAAGAAGGAGATCCATTACCTAGAATGTCAGTTGCAGGCACGTTGCAAGTTGTTGGGGCCACTTCTTCTACAAGTGCCTGTGGAGCTTGGGCCTCATCCAAATGTAGGGGATTCTTCGAAGATACCATGGGTTGCTCATCCAAAAGACATTTCTTGGAAGAGGGACCATAGCTAACGGTCTTCTTTGTCCATCAGGATCTATGTTCTCCTTTTTTGTAGTCCCTAGCTACGTGGCCATAAGAGTGACAACGACTGTATTTAAATGGAATACCCTCATGGTCCACGGGTTGTTTGATTGATGTGCCTCTGAAAGTGATAGTGATGTCCTCTACAAGTCCCTTAGACAATTTGATTATGACTAGTTTTTGAGCCATACCCATATAGTCGGAGGAGATGCAGGGGCAATCTGCTTGATAATAGAATCCAATAGGGTTCTCAATCTCTTTGAAGACCGCATCCAACCAAAAAATCAGCGGGAGGCCCATAAGCCAAATCCACACAAGAGAGATTTTGAATCTCACAGAGACAACATCGAAATCTACAGTCCATTTTTCCAAAAATAATGTTTGTGCTCCAAAAGACCAGGAACTGAGAGAACTTTGTGGATGTCAAGAGTCGAATGAAAGGTCCACGCCATACAATCCTTGGCGAGGACCATGTTTTTTGGGATGTAACCCAAAACATGGAAGAAGGCCTAGGAATTCCAATGGCGTAAAGAATTTGCAGATAGTCATTTATTGACAAACCTCCCGACGAGGGTTTCCTGTTGCATCACCGCTATTTTGTTGAGCTGGATGTTCTCTCCTAGAATCACTTTAGTGACTCCATCCTTTTTTTTAGACATCGCCTCGATATTCTTCATTCTTCCATGTCAGTAGCACGAGGGTTAGGGACGGTAGAAGTCGTAGGTCTCGACAAGTCCTCACGAAGAATGGATTCAAAGAGAATGTTTCGGATAAATCGATATGTTTGATGGATTTGTTGAGGAAATATAAGGGTTATTGATGGTTTAGGTACCTTCCTTTTTACAATATTTACTATATCATCATTCAAATATTAAAAAACATATTAACTTTTACCAAAATAAAAATGTGCATTATCTATTGACAATATTAAAATAAATAAATAAAATAAATAAATAGATAAAATATATTTAAATATATAATTATTATTTTATTATCAATATTTATAAAATTAATAATAATTTAACATTATTAAAATAATAAATAAATATTTAATAATAAATTTATAATAAACAATATTAACATTAATATATCAAATTTCATATTTTCTTATATATATAATATAATATATAATGATAAAGATTAACATTCACTAAATCATATTTATTATATTGATTTTATTTAACTATTTATTAAAAATAAATATTTTTTATAAAAAAATTACAAAACACAAATACAAATAATACAAATATGAAAACAATATTTTACATATAATATAATATAATATTATTATAAAATTATGTTATTTTCAATTTTACTTTTATAATTGAATAAGTACATATAATATAATATAATATTATTATAAAATTATGTTATTTTCAATTTTACTTTTATAATTGAATACGTTTAAAAGTAAATTAGAAACTAAACATTGAAACCAGACTTATCACGTGTTATGATAATAAATAAAAATAGTAAGAAAATGTGAAAAAGCAAATTGAATTATAATTGTGATGTGAAATTACCTTACTAAAAATTTGTGTTTGCATACACAATTTACTCGTGTTCAACTCTCTCGGATCACATGTGATGGTTGTTGGTCTTTAAAAATGGGTCAAATTGCTTTGTATTTGTGTCAAATTGTATTTATATAAAATTTAAATAAAATAAATAAAAATAAATATTTTTAATATTTATTTATTTTAATGTTAATTATAGTTTGAGTAGTTTTAATGGTTAAGAACATGTGTTTTTTTTAAGAGGTCACAAATTCAAATCCAAAGGAAAGTAGAGTATGTATTAGGCCTTAAAAATAGATTATTATATATACTGGAAGTAAAATTGATTAATACAATTTTTTATTTTTTTATTATAATGTTAATTATAGTTTGAGTGGTCTTAATAGTTAAGAACATGTGTTTTTTTTAAGAGGTCACAAATTCAAATCCAAAGAAAAATAGAGTATATACTGGGCCTTAAAAATAGATTATTATATACACTGAAAGTAAAATTGATTAATACAATTTTTTATTTTTTTATTATAATATTTTAGTAAAATATTGTAAAGTTTGGTTTTTTAAAATATAATAAAAATATATATCAAGTAGGAGATATCTATTGATTTAAACATACATCTAATATAATTGTTTATTTATCATTGTCACATTTTTGTTTAATGATTTGTAAATTATTGTGAATATTTTAATGGACAAAATTGTCTTACATATTATTATTATCATTTTGTGAAGAAATGGGATTGAGATTATATTTTATATTATTATTATCATTTTGTGAAGAAATGGGATTGAGATTATATTTTATCATGTGGAATTTACTTATATTTATATATTATTAATTTGAAAAAAAAAAGATGAGAGAAAATTATAATAGTAAAAATAGCACATCATTAACATATTGAATATAAAATGTACTATGGATAAATTGGTGAAGACAAAAGGTCTAAAAGTCCAAGAAGAAATAGGAGTGTGATTTGATATTTTATTCTCATAGTGTAGGATACAAAGAAAAATGGACTCACTAAACAATAAAGATACATTATGACATATGATAGGTTTCTATATGGTTATCTTATCCCTTTACTTCGTTCTTATATCTCACTCTGCGCTTCTCAAATATGGAACAAAAAATCATTACAATAGGAATAAAATACCTTTCTCCCCTAAAATACCTTTCTCCCCTTACAACTCGAAATTTAACAACACTTGACAACCATCAGGGTCATAATTAGGGTTTTGTTGATCCATTTTCATGTATCACCTTTGATTTCCAAGTTTAGCTATGTATAAAACCCTTTCCCGCCCTTTTATTTTTCATTTTATAGTCCACCATGTGCTTACAGTTTCGTTATATGATTGAGAAATATTCCATATGTACACAATACTTAGTCATTTTTATGACTTGTGTTGTGTGGGGATTGCTTGTGTGGTGCAGATATTCTCTATTATAAAACTATCTCTCTACACTCTACACAAACTCTTCCATTGTACAACCTATCTTCTGCACAGGCCAATACTTAGTCATTTTCCATTTCTTTTTGTGTGCAAAGAACCTAATGCCAACCATTTTTTCTACACAATCCTTTCTCCCATGCACCCATTCTCCTGCACAACACTTGTTCGGAGAACCTCTCACAACCTTTTTACCTGCACACTCCATATTCTCGCACTCCTCGTCCTCCTCATTTCCACACAACTAAACTTCTAAAGAAATGATCTCTCTCTACCTTCATTCCACACTTAGTAAAATATTCATGGATAAAAAGGCACCTTGCACATTGTTCAAGGGTAATTTATGGTACATTAATGTGTTTTGATTCATGAGATAAAGGGCAATGATCTAGGGTTAATATGGATTAATTATCCCATTTTCCCATGAACCACTTACTTTTCAAAATAACTTATATCTATGGTTTCCCATATTTCAAAGGAAATTTGTACGTGGTGAAGGGATGTTTTAGTAAATGTTATTCACACACTTATCCTTTAAGCAACTTGAGCTTCATAATTCATTTTCATGTATATCAAAGTGCACTGGAAGAATAAGAAATATGGTAACTAGAACGAGGAAAGAGCCTTTTTGTGGAGATATTGTTAACTCTCTCATGCACCAAGATAAAGAATTACATTGGTTCGTTGCATATCAATGGTTTCAAAGTCTAACTCTTAAGTATAAGAAAAATAACAAAATTTGGATGATTGGCTTAGTGAATGATGATTGCATGCCCGAAGTCTTTGACTTTAGGGGGCCAGTTTCATGATGTTCCTGTAGGTGTGATTCAAAAAGTAGAACAATTTGACAGTTGAAGGAACGAATCTTGTTCCACTAACTCCCAAAAGTTTTAGAAGGATGCCTAGACCAGTCGCTCCCAACAAAAGTCTCAAGCTTCCAGATGTTGATTCTTTTATGGATTCCCAGGGTAGTGGGGTGAATTTGTTAAAGGATTTCATCTCTCCTTCCACATAAATGCTAGTTGATCTTTCAACCATTGATATATCTTTTTTGGCAGAGTCATATCAAGGCTTTTCATGTATGTTGCTCATTTGATGGGACGAGAATCTACTTCTCACATTCCTAGGTCAGTTTGTATGTCCTACATTTTTCCTTCCGAAAATAATCTATTTTTGATTGGGTTAAGGTAATCTCAAATGATATTTCCTATCTATTGACCAATTATTTAAACACTCAAATTTTTTTCATGACTGCATATCTAGTCCTAATAGTGGCTTATATCAATGTTTTTTAGGGATTGCCCTTGATCGGTAATTTGGATGTTGAGAATGAACTATTTCAATTTTGGTACCCTATTCTTTGGAAACATCAGGAACCATTCTACTTTTTCCTCATTCAATGTAAATTTATTAAGGAGTTTAGATACATGTTGACTGAAGTAGCACCAATGAGGATAAATCAAGAGGTAGAGGATTTCCTGAAAGGAAAGGGATTTTGTGTACATGAAGAAGACCATACTTACATTAGGTTGTATGGTTATGAAGGAATCCTTTTTCTTCTCCCTACATTTTTTTGTGATAGGTATTTTGCATGGGGTATTCACTTAGTAAACATGTGACATAGCACTTACATTCATGGAATATTAAAGAATACCCCTAATTTCACTAGATATTGATGAATACCTCAAAAAATCCTTTAGTTGAACCCATGTCTTGATACATCTTTCCAATAAAACAAACCCATATGATACCCTTTTTTATACCCCCCAATACCTATAAACCCCTCGATACCTACATCCCCTCCCCCCCCTCCAATACCTACAATATATTGACTATATTTTTCACAATTCAAAAACCCCCTTTATGAATGAACGTGATAAGATATTGGTCAACAAGGTGAAGTCCCCATGGTATTTCGTTGCAAAATTCTGTAGAGAGTATAAATCATGGTCTATCTTTTTTGATAAAAAAAAGAAGAAGAGGCAATTCACTTCATTACCTTTTAATGTTACCAATACGATAGTAAGAAGTTCCTCCCATATAACAGAAGTTTCCAAAATTATTAATGCATTTAATCTAAAGGAATCATAACCCCTAAAAGGTTTTGACCTTGAAGGGTTGTTTTCAGAACATTTGGCATCTATGAGATATATAAATATTTTCACAAGGATTGTTGAAGGAATTGATGATAATGACCCAAATACCCCCAAGAAGAAGAAGAAACATGTATGCCATGATGATTATGTCACTGAAGTTATTTCAAACACTCAATGACAGCAAAACAAAACAAGGTAAAAAGGGAAGGGTGCAACCCATGTGCAATCTTCTTATGCCCTGCATACACATAGGAGTTCCTCCTTTGCACAAAATAAATAAGAATTAAATATAAGCAGAGAAGAGAATAATCAAGGACACGCTAGAGGAAATGATGAAGAAAACCCCCCTCATTCTAATATTGAAAGAACATGTGCAATATCATAGTAGAAAAGGAAGAGAAGCTCAAGAAGGAAGGATTCATAGAATTTAGGAAGCCCAAGGAATGTAGTCGATATGGAAATAGACAACGCCACTATACTTGACTGGGTAGCACTATGAATTTCTAAAATTCAATGAATGGTAGAGGATTTGGCACAAGAGGGACCCATTTTTTTGAAGATCAGTCTTTAACACTACACAATTCCTAGTATAATAAAGAAGAGAAAAAGTTGCAGATATAAAAATTCCAAGTTAAGAATAATAAAATAACTCAAAAATGGAATTTTGAGGTGTATTTTTAAGGATTTGGGCCCTTAGGACTCCTCAAATTGCATATCACTACTAGCGACACTCATGGTCATTCTATCTCAGAGAAAGAATTGGAAAACATCATATTAAAAAGAAGAATAAGTGAACTTGAAGATGCATTGAGTCCCAAGCCATTGTTAATAGAACCATTGGATATTATTGCTCCAAATCAAGTGCCTCACAGTACACGAGGGACATCAACATAGGTAAAAAAGGTTGCCAAGTGGATGAGCGAAGTAAGATTGTATGTTGCAGAAAATACTAATAAGCGACTTAATATTATTTCACAAGCATGGGACGTCAGTTCAAGTTTAAGAAATATGTCACAAATGATCACTAGGCTCATGGAATATTTGAAAAGGGACTTGGAACATTATGCATATTTTTATAAAAATGATTTAAGTACCTTTATTGCACAGGTGTCTAGTTTAAGTGATTAACATAGAAATCAACAACAACTACCTTCAAACCCTAGAATAAAACAATTAAGATCATGTTGGTTGGTAAGGATACAAATGTTACGAGATTCGGTTGCCACTTGTACAAATATTGATGAAAAAATAAGCGATGCTTTCTTTAAAGCACTTGAAATTGTGAAAGACATTGAAGGCCCACCACTTATAAAAGAATCTATGGTTACAACTAAAGAACAACTAGAAACAAAGTTGAGTGTGATTAAAGTTTCATGGGAAAGTGAGTTTGATGACCTCATTAAATTTCCAGAGGATGAAATTAAGTGGTGTCGTGTTACCTTTTTAAATAATAATGAAGACCACCTGACATCAATCGAACAACTGCATTCCAAATTTAAAGAAGTTGAAGAAGAAATATTCTCTCTTTGGGTTAAGAAATACATCACAGTCCCACCAATGAAGGAATATATTGAAGAGTGGCTCAAGAAATCATTGGCACAAATAGTTAACCAAGAATAACTACCAAGAAGCAGGTATTCCAAGAAGGTTCGAAGCCCCAAGACTATATATATATATATGCCCTAATGTCGAAAAGATAATCTGCAACTAAGACTATATATATATATATGCCTAATGTCTAAAAGATAATCAGTAAGAGAGAGAGAGAGAGAGAGAGAGAGAGAGAGAGAGAGAGAGAGAGAGAGAGAGAGAGGGTATGGAGAGATAGATCCATCCATCTGCCATTCCTATGATATTTTGTGAGTGCATTTTCTTTGAAGCATTCCCCTCTTTTCATCCCATTCTTTGATCATCCATCTTTATTAAGTGTATTGTCCATTTATAAAGATGATCCCTAACTGCATTTCTCCTTGTCATCCAAGTTACCATTACTATTTTATTTGGTCCACGGGAGCCCCATCCCAGTCCATTTGGATGAATGCATTTCCTTTAATTTTTTAAGTATCAGGAACATTGTGCTTTGTGATAGGAAAGCACTGTATTCGAACTTGAACATCTATGAGTAATTATTTTTTACTCTCGCAGAGAGTTATTCCAGGAGTTCATAACATTTTTGGTTTCATACTTTTTGTAAAGCAATGTGATCTCATGTATGTTTCTCCTATGCATATTGTGATTCTAAATGAATGAAATCATTTAAATATATCTGTTCTTGGGCCATCTGTCTTATTTTTTGTATATGAGTCTTGCTTCAAAATGTTTTTCTCATTATCTGAATCAATGGATGTGATGGAATGAATGTATTTGTTTTTTTATTGCATGTAAGATCATTATTTTCTACTATATTTCATTGTATTATCTGTCCAGTTATTTTACCACCCAATCCACTCACAGGTGTTGATTTTTATGAATGTATGAATCTATGTTTTGAGAAAGAGTATTGAATATCATAGTGAGAAAGAGGAGTACCACCTCTATAAAAACGTAGAGGGGATCTTGATAAGTCTTTCAAGAATAACCTAGGAGGTTGACTCTTGTCCCTAACAAGAAAATATATCAACATGTTTTTACATTCCCCAAATCCTAATTAGGGTTAAGGTTTTAGATTCCTTAGAATTTTCTTAAAAATACACATATGACTAGCTTCACATGAGTAAATCATAGGAATCAATGTGGAATCCACTTGGTATTGCTATGGACAAAGCATATGCAACTTATAGAGAACATTAATTTTCTCATACACACTTGATTTTCATTTTATAATAGTTTGTTTCAACGAAATCACCATGCACCACCACATAGTTCCATCTTCTACATTAAGGACACATTTTTTAAAACTTCAAAAATAAATTAAAAATCCCAAATAAATAACTTTTTATTTTCATCATAATATCAAGATCAATGATAAAAAATATTCTAATGGAGGAATGTAGTCACGGTAAACCCTAAAATATGCAGGGCACAAGGTCGGTCAACAGTAGGGCTCGAAGCCACTACAACAATATACTCATTGAGATCTCATCATGTCACTTTGAAGCCACTACAACAATATACTCATTAAGAGCTCATAATGTCACTTGCGAGAATTGAACCTAGGTGGGGAGGATAGCAATCATTCCTCCCAACCACCCAAGCTAAACCCAATTGAATATACAACTCTAAGTATTCATCCTAAAAATGTCAATAAATATGGAAAAAATTACATAATCATCTATTTTGGATCATGTGATGACACTCTTCAAATCTTAGAGTTAGTTTTTTACTATATTCTTCATTGAATCAACTAGAAACAAGAGTAATTGTGTTGGATAGATAATGCAATTTTTTGGATCATGTAACGACACTCTTCAAATCTTAGAGTTATCTTTTTTATTGTATTATTCATTGAATCAACTAGAAATAGGAGTAATTGTGTTGGACAGATAATGCAATTTGGAATGGTTACTTAAGTTTATCAAATTCTATTTTTGACTTAGAAATCCATATTTTCATATTGAGTGTGCCCATGTGAGGTATATGGTAGCCAATGGGGATGTTGTAGATGGTGTTGATCCCTTTCAATATTTCTTCCTACTCATTTTGAATCAGAAAGAACAAAGAGATTCGAAAACATGTTCAGTGTGCATTTTTTCAAATGCAATGGAAAAAGATACACTCAACCACATAGGAAATGAGCATGTCCAATGAATTTTGTTCCCAACACATAATTTAGTGTTCGATGCATAATTTTCAAAACTAAATTATATGAACATGGTCTAAATAGAATGTAGTAGTGGCCTTTTTTTTCAATTTGTTTTGGAAAAATATATTTTTTATTATTTTCAAAGCTGACAAATTAATATTTGAATGACATTTTATACACCTTTGGGTTCCCAAAAATTATTTTTATCTATATATGTAAAATGAAAAATAAAAAAATACCCTTTTGAAGAGGAGACATCCATGGAGTGTACACATATTTTTTTATAATTTTGTAGTTGTAGCATTTTTAAGATACATATTTTTCTCTATGAGTCTTCACTACTCAAAAGAAAAAAAGATTGTATAAGTTTTAGAAAAAAAATAAATTCAAAATATACTAAGAAATTGAAAATGAGAAGACTATATGTCATTGGATAGATCATTCAATGATGAATCTACAGGCACCAAGTCGACCACCTTACATGGAAGAGATGAAGGGATTTTGCCTCCTGGAAGTTGCAACTCCACAAAAACTTGTAGAAATGGGGAAGGATTCTTGACTTTCAATCCATCGATCGAGGTTTATACTTTGAATGAGGGTTTTTAAATGCCTTGATCAAGGGATTTAAAATCCCTCGATCGAGGTATTTTTGACATAAATAATTCATTTTTTATTTAAAACTCTCAATCGAGGTTTTAAGCCCTCAATTGAGGTTTGAAACCTAAATCAAGGTTTTAATCCCTCGATCGATATTTTAAACCCCAATTGAGGGTGCACATAGGCCATTTTTATATGCTCATCTTGCAAAGAAGTATGGTTGAGATTCATAAATTCACCCCTATGACTTGGTCATAGATGATCAATATAGCTTATTTGATATATCTATAAATTGTTAGAAGAATTATAAAAAAGAAGGAATAGAAGTAAGAGAGGATTATTGGAGCAAAATCTTCGGGCTACACTATCTTAGATATTTAGGTAGAGGGGGATTATGGTGATACAATGTGTCTCCATTCTTCTTCATCCTTGTTGTAAATCAAATTGTTGTGTAAGAGCTCAAAGTTATTTTTGAGTTAAATCATATATTCAAGTTGTACTATGATACCTTGTCATTTATCTTAGGGTTTGTTAATATTAGAATATTTATATAAATATATAGTTTTGAAAGTTTCAAAATTTATAAAGTTTGATATTCTATATTTATAATTAATTATATTAATATATGAGTATAAATAACTTTTATAAGGCTTAATATTTCTCAATTATATATGGGTAAGGTTAAATGAATTTTAAATAGTGTTTACCCTCCTATATTAAACTTTAATACCCTTAGATTAAAAGATGACCTACTTTTATCTATTGACTCAATGGGCACAACCCCATGTGATAGATTAGTTGGTTTGACCTCTTCTACCAAGGCATATTTCTCATGAAGGTTGCAAGATCCATTTCCACCAAGTCTCATGAGGTTACTAGTAGCTATTGTGGTTGGAGGTTAATACCACCCCATCCAGAAAATTGGGGAAGAGGGGGGAAATCTTCGAGGCAATAAAAATGTGTCAAATTCCTCACTTAAATTATTAATATGAAAGTGAATGAGATGAACTTATTTCTTTAAAAAAAATAGACTCAATGTGTATATTTAGTATTAATGGATGAAGTTGACTTTCAGAAGGAAGTGAGGCTAGATGTTATGTGACATATTATGCACTTTATATGTCATATTCTTACAATATTTGGAGATCGTCATTCAATTTAAAATATTATCAAAGAACAAAAAGGATGGAATAATTGGAGGTGGTTTAATATGTCTTCATTCGCATAAAAAACACAAGCAAAGTCTATGAAGTTTAACTAACACAACCTAGATTTTGTGTAAAATCCTTTATGTACATTGAAATACAAAAATATCCAAATCTAAAAGGAAGACGTGTACAACCATATGAAGAACAACCCATAGATCCACCCATTTTCTAGGTCATCCACCCGATCTATATTAATTCCAAAATGATTGTTACAAACTCAATCTTCTTATGTAATAGATTTATAATTTCTAACTATTAAAATCCCTAATCCCCTTCCCATATTTCTAATTCTAATTCCTAAATATGAATCCATCTCTAGTTAATTAAGCTTCCAAACATCATATAGAGAAGTGATTTTCCACATATGAGTATTTGGGCCTTATCAAAAGAGAGTATCCCCTTCTTCCTTAATCAGTTGGACCAAATCTTCAATTTTGCAACAATTTGATCCCACAAGTGTCTCAAAATATGGTTTTATTTCAAAAATAACTTTTAGTATTAAGAATAAGAATGTGGGAAAGTAAAACCTTGTGATTCTTCCATGTATAAACAAATTTTATTGGTATCCAACCTCTCTTATCACCAAATAAGGTCCACCAAAGGTAAATACCAACACCTTTCCATGTTAGTTGTATCGTATTGTTTTGAAAACAAAAGAGCCCTCAACTTTGATATTGTGGGGAGCCAATGATACCATGTAGGAAAATGAACCCTTAAAGTTTCTAACCAACTTGCACTATTGGACCTTGTGTTAAAGTAGAATTCACCATGGTGCATCACCCTAAAGACATATAACAATCCACTTAGATTTCAAGAAATTCCTTTGAGCAATAATATCAACCTATACATGGTCTCCTCCACTATGAGGTAAACACATTTCCATGTTAGTTGTATCGTATCGTTTTGAAAACAAAACATCCCTCAACTTTGATATTGCGGGGAGCCAATGATACTATGTAGGAAAATGAACCCTTAAAGTTTCTAACCAACTTGTACTGTTGGACCTTGTGTTAAAGTATAATTTACCATGGTGCATCACCCTAAAGACATATAACAATCCACTTAGCTTTCAAGAAATTCCTTTGAGTAGCAATATCAATCTATACATGACCTCATCCACTATGAGGTAAAGTATAAATTTTCCATTAAGCCATAAAGACCCTTCTCCCCACAAAATTTACCTCAATATTTCTAGTGTTCTAGACTAAGTAGTTCAAACCCTACAGATAAGAAATAAACATGTTTGGCTTAAAAGATTTTGTTGATCACTATAATTTTATTGGCAAGGGGAAAGTACTTAAAGAAATAGTTCTATGTGTTTATTTGAAGCTTTGGCATATATCAAGAATTAGAGAACAAATTCAAAGGATATCCGCCTCTCTCTCTTATACACAATTTGTTTTTGTTTGGGGGGAGTTGAACTAATGCAAAATAGCACCAATATTAGTGAACTAGAACTCTAATTTGACATCACTCTCCATGAATCTAATTATTTTGGAAAATGTATATAACATTCCAAGTTGGCATCATTAACCACCACCAAATTGAGTTGTAAATAGAGGAGGGAGTCATGTACAAAATGAATATTGATCACTTGAATACCACCTACGATGAAAATCTAATCACATATATTTGCAAAATATTCACATAATAATCAATGTCTATGGAATTTAACCCAGTTCATGAAAAAAAATGAGTATTGGATATGATTGGATGAAAGAATTCATTAAATAAGTGTAGTTATTTATTGTGTAGTTTGATGTTCTTGCATGCCACTATTAAGATTCTAAGAGAATATTAGAACATTTGGTATCGATGATTTGTAACGACCCCCTATTGTTTCGACTACATACGACACAAACAAGTGATTTTTTTTTTTAGAAGCATGAAGATAACAACGACAATTGTCGATCAACACAACTCGGCGACGAACACAATGCATGCAAGTCAAGCAATAAACAACTAATGACCCAGCACACTAGCGCGTTACGTCACTGGATGTAACATACGAAAATCAAATAGACTAATAAAAAGGACTACCCGTCCATCCTACCTTGTCGGGTTAGGACCTTCAGGATGAATAAGCAACATCAATCAGTCCAACACAAAAACTTCCTCGATAAGTATCTAGAACCCTCCTGACGAACGAGAGACTGCCATTAAATGTTACAACTACGTACAACCTCAAAAAGAAAAAACGAAGCATCCACAATGGAAGGTGCATGACCTTAAGCCATGTTTCATATGTGCTATCGATAAGCGTGTGCAATGATCCCAACTTAAGGATTCATGTTACCAATATGACGAGTGCACTATAATCCCAAGCGTAAATGACATCTAACCCTTTAACCCAAGCAAAATCCAATGCTCTAGGAGACCGAATTAACTATCAATAATACATGAAGACTATACACAAGCATCCAATCACAAGTCCACAAGATGCGAGGTGACATCATTCAATAATTAAATTGCACAACTAGCCGAAGGATTTCTTGTTTTCTTAAGAGGCACTTTTATCGACGAAGTCTCCCCCACATTGAAAAACATAAATAATTTGGGTAATATCTAAAAATTCATGTGCATGGATATTCTATTTTAATTCTCTATATAATAGAAATGTATTTGAGATCTAGCTTAATCATATGTGATATAAGAAATTAAGGAACTGATAAAGCCAATAAACGTTGATATAAGAAACTGATAAACGTCATTACACAACTGACATAACAATTAAACATTGATATAAAACGGATATGATTCAACACTGATATAATTAAAAACGTTGATATAATTACCAGACGGATACACACAACTACAAGTCGGACATAGCAATTAAGACGTTGTCTTAATGAGAAGTCGTTATCCAATAAGCATTTGTTGTCTTAATGATAAATTCTTGTCTAACACATATATTGTTATCCATTAATGATATCGTTGTCTAACAAATAATGACATCTAATAATGGTATTGCAGTCTAATAATACATTGCTAACTAATATTGATATCGATCGATATTTGATAATGATATCGCTAATTAATAATGATATTGTTGTCTAACAAATCTAATAAATCCATGTTTATAAGCTAAATAATATCGTTGTCCATCAGCTAAATAATATCATTGTCCATAAGCTAAATATTATCGATGTCCATAAGCTAAACGATATCGTTGTCCATAAGCTAAAAATGATCGTTGTCCATAAGCTAAATATGATTGTTGTCCAATAATAATATTTATGTCCATTAATACATGATTTTTCTATCTATAAAATATGATAATGATATCTATAAAATATAAAAATCACTCATCATAAAAATCGCTCATTTATAAAAATCGCTCATTTATAAAATCACTCATTTGTAAAAATCGCTCATCATAAAAAAGGTTGTCAATAATAAAATTTAAGGGAATCGCTCAGTTAAGTTATTGGAAGGACATTGAGTATATCCATAACTAAAAACAGAGAGATGAGTCTGTTTAAAGCATAGATGAATTAAATTCGTTGGTTTCTTCTGAGCTATTAAAGTGAAGGATAACTTGAGGGCAGAGTTAATTGAACGAAGATAAAAAGGAACGCAAGACAAATCATTCAACAAAAACGTAGAGAATCAAGCTCCAATTCACTGAGTGGGTACTTTGTAAGTAGCTGAGATAAACCTGGGTGAAATCGTTGACAAATATACCTATAAAATCGTTGTCAATATATTAAATTCATAGTCCCAGAATAATGTAAAATTGTTGTTATTATATTTTAAATTAGCGGTCACAAGATATATATAAAACCATTGTCAATATATGTTAATTTCGCAGTCCCACAATATCTATAAAATTGTTGTTAATATATATGAAATTCACAATCATGAAAACATTGTCCACAATCTATATCTAACCAATAGATTCACTACCTAGCAATGGCATCACTGCCCAACATTAATTCATTGGGTAATTATATTTAAAAGGGAAATTTGAAACTTTACACAATTAAATCTCTGCCCAGCAAGTTGCTAAGTAAATATATTTAAAAGCAAATTTAAAACTCAAAAATTGGTTCTCTGGCCAGCAAAATCGTTGTGTAAATTACATTTAAAAGTGAAATTTAAAACTCTACAAAATTTGGATCTATGCCCTGGGAAATCGCTAAGAAAATCAATGTTGTTCAATCCATAACTAAATCACAATTAAAATCCATAACTAATCGATAGAAATCCATACCAGAATGTTGTGTAAAAAAAAACACTGGGTGAAGGGGTTGTGTAAAACTCCAAGAAAAAACGTGATGTGAACGTTGTCTATAAAAAGAATCACAGAGTAAAATTTTGGGCAGGACGCAGAGATTTGTATAAAAGAAAACAAAGAGATCATAGGTTAATCATTCAGAGATGAGACAATCAAACACGAAGATGCTCAATCACAGAAATGCAAGTATTAATTGTTCCGTTATGAATCAATAAAAACGTAGAGATACTTGTTCACGAGAAGGTGCAAGGAATAATCATTCAACAATGAATCAATAAAAAACACAAAGATACTCATTCAAAATAAGGGCACAAGGATTAGATATTAATCACAAAAGAAAAACACAGAGATAAGTAAGGGATAGATAGCTGGGCGAAATTTATCCTTCACTTATTATCCATGCACAGGAAAGCAGGGCATTTGAATCTATAAGTCTTTAAACACTGGAGTGACGACCGTCGATTCGACTCTTGGCTGACTGTTCAGGCACACAATAATAAATTAAGGATAAGGAACAAAGATAAAAACACGATTCTCATCCATATCTTCTCTGTGGAGAAACAAATAATGAAATAAAAGTGCAATCAAGGAATAAAGAAAACACAGGCAGGAGATACAAGAACGCAGGCAAGATTTTGAGTTCGTGACTCATTTTGGCCACGTGAAAGGAAGCAATAACTCATAAATAAAGGATACAATGGATAGAAAGGGTTCTTACATAATAAATCAAGCGACAAGGGGGTTACAATTACCATAGAAATGCATGTGCAAGAAAGCTCATGGAAAATAAATCTTCAACCGAGTACAGAAAATAAACATGTGTAATTTAAATTTCACTGCAAGTAACAACTGTAGCAGGAATACCTTAGCCAAATGTGAGTGATCCGAAGTTGTTGTCCCGTGCACGCTCTATCCAGCTCCCGCTTGCCAACCGATGTGACCTCATTGGTACCTCCCAGGCAATGCTAGGGGTACTCTTCTTCCCCCTGAGCCCCCCGAGCCACAAAGGGGCCACACACACAATACCAGAGAATGCTAGCACCCATCTCACTTCGCAAGGTCGAGCTGCAACTCGTTACCCGAGCTGGGTATCCCAACTCCCACAAGAGAAAGTTCAATCAAGATAAAATTTCAGCAGCGTAACGTTACGCAAAAAGATGAGATACATACTCCTCCTCCTCCGTCCTTTTTATAGAGTTTTCAAGTAATTAGTTTCCCAAATTCCCATTAAAATCCTTTTTCATTTAATTAATTTTGAAAAACCTCGCTCGTACACATGTCGCCCGATCCCCTAGTTGCACCAAAAAATCAATTTAATTAATTAATTAATTATTCCTATTTCCCTCATCCACCTAAGAGAATTCCTAAAATCGCTCCTCGGTGTCCCAAAATTCCCTTACACTTCTTAAATGAATTACGCCTTACTTAATTCCTAGTTGAGTTCATAATTAGAAAGTTCCAAAGGCAAGATTCTTTACTAAGTTAGACATTCATCTTTTTCTTTACGTTTCCCCTTTTCTTTAAGTTTCCCTTTTTCTTTAAGTTTCCTATTTATTTTAAGTTTCCCCCTTTTCCTTTTTAATTAAAAATTAATTTAGCAAGTGTAGACAAAAACAACCATTTACTCTCTTTTCTTTTTAACTAAAAATTAAATTATCAAAAGTAGATAAAAACAACCATTACCCCTTTTTAAAAATTTAATCCTCCATTATAAATAAATAAGTTTGAAATTCTTACCCCCTCCTTCTTGTTACGTGTTTATTTATTATTATTATTTTTGACCACGTGTTCTACTTAGACCTAGTTTTTAATTTCAATGGGATGGGTGACATTTTTTTATTAGGAAAAATTGTTTTTAAACCTTACTTATCACATCATTCATTTTAAGGCCGACTAGTTTTATTCACTTACCAGTTAAAATCATGATGTTCCCTTCATGATGCACTAGGTTCTCCAAGGGTGTCACTCGCCTTTTTCCTTTTTCCTTACGCGACGTGCCCTTCAAGACGCACTAGGTTCTCCAAGGGTGCCACTCACCTCTTTTCATTTTCCTCGTGCGACGGGCCCTTCAAAACACACTACGTGCTCCAAGGGTGCCACTCACCTCTTGACTGACTTTGGTAGACGTCAAACCCCTGGAGTCAATACTCCACCTGGTGATCTTGTGGGAGACTAAGGGCCTCTATGGAATAAGGCCCATACCTTATTGTGATCCCCTTATAACCATCGTGAGCGATTGTCACAGTCTTCCCTCATGACATCGTGGGTCTTCTTGAACTAGGTAATCGTTAACCTACAGTTCGAGCCATGACTGGAGTGCTAGTAGGTTGTGGCAGGGTTGCT
>SNQJ01S0013313.1:116265-127199 GCA_010110895.2 Picea sitchensis | reverse complement strand
ATGATATCCATTCTTATCTTGTTGTTCTTCCATAGGTATAGTTCTTCTTGGAACACATTATCTTCCAAGAGATAGATATGCAAGATATGTACAGAGACGATGCAAACAAGATATGTACAAGAAATAGGAAGAGTTGTGTTAACTTTAGAAGAAGAAGTCTCTTCCATCCTGCTTAGTCTTCTTTGTAGGTTCCTTTTCTTTGTAAATTGATGCTTCGTGTTTCTCCTTCCTTTTCTTTAGCTCAGGACAATGATTCTTGTAGTGACCATACTTTTGACAGTTGAAGCATTTTACTTTTGAAATGTCTTTCTCTTGATTTGGCTTCCTCCTTGAACACAAATTTCCTTTTGTTCCTGAACTTCTTGAATCTTGCTGTGAAGGCTTGATCATCGTACTTATTTTGGGGTTTCTCTTTTGCACTGATCCTTGATTCTTCTTGAGCACAACAAGTCCAAATTTCTTCAAATATCGAATACTCCTCTCTTGTGTTCATGCTCGCGGTAAATGCACCCCACGTCTTGGGAAGACCATTGAGTACTATGTTTACCAACTCATTCTCTAAGATGATCTCTTCAATAGCTTGTAGTTGATCTCTTAACTGAGAAATTCTCACAAAGTATGATGTTATGTTGTCCTCATCATTCATCTTCATGTCACGGAGCTCATTCTTCATACTCATAACTTGTCCAATATTTCTGATCGAGAAGAGATTTGTTAGGGCATCATACATCTTCTTCGATGAGTCAAGATGGGAGATGTAGGGTATCAAGTGGTGTTTTATAGATTCCAATATGATACTCATAGCATTGATATCACTGTCTTTGAACTTCTCCATAGCTGCAACGTTCTGCGGTTCCTTCTCTTTTCCTTCTTCAAACTCTGGCTTCACGATATTTCCTTTCATGATATCCAACACTTTATTCTTGGCAAGGATGAGTTCAATCATTGTCTTCCACGCTCTGAAGTTAGAGGCTCCATCTAACTTGTTCTCTAACTTCATAGAATAAGTCATGGCTTCTTTGACTTGGTCAAACCCTAGATTTTACCACAAACTCAAACTCCATGTCTTGGCTTGCTAAGAGTATCAGGAGATGCGCTAGGCTAGAGCACATTGATATGTCCGGAGATTAGTTCAATCTCTTCACTTAAGGTGCCTCAACAAGAGGATTAGGGTTTTTGCAACTACTCCTGCTAGTAACCCTAGCGATAGTGTCTTGGAAGCTACTTCTGCTAGTAACCCTAGCGACAGTTCCTAAGCGAGATCAATATCCTAGCGGTTATGTTTCCTTCCAGTGTTTAGACTGAATGAAGGAGGCGTGGGCCCATAACTTATTAGAATATGAAGGATGTGTGTTCTTTTTACTATTGAAAATACCCTTGTCACCCAACCATAGGCCGAAGCCACCGTCCAAGCACCTTAACCTTGACAGAGAATCATTCTAGAGGCAAACCCTAGGCTAGATAGCCAAACAAAGGGTAGCGCAATTTTCTCCAAGGATAGATCACCAACAAGAGTTGATCAGATAGTCCAAACCCTAGCCAAGAGATAGTCCAATCCAAAATGTAGCAGCTAGCTTCACCAACATCTCTTCTCCAAACCTGCGCACAAGACTGCAACTGCACTGCACAGAACTGGCTCTCTGCAACTACTAAGATGTGTCAAATGAGAGACTGGCGCCCTGTATTTATAGTGGAGCTGGCAGATTTACTGGGGTCGACTTCTCCTTTTGGGTACCTATCTGTTCAGTATATATTAATTCTTCTGTCCGACTTCTTCTCTTTGAGGATAATAACCTAATACAAATTATCTTCTTGAGCCGACAAGTATTCTAGGGTTATTAGGAAACTCATCAGGGTTTCTTCTTGCTTCCCAGAGTATTCTATTCTCGTCAGATTCACACATGGAGGTAAATACCTCCCGCATCTACCATAATATCAACAAAGGCTATAGCCCGTAACCTTCCCACCAACCTTCTGTTTGGCTCCCGAAGGCATTTCTACAAAGCTAAACTCATCTTGTTCGACTACCTTTACCTTAATTCTTTTTACCGCTAGGTTAATACTCAAGGGTATACTGCAGTGGAAAGCATGGTGATCCATAGTCCCAGGGTTGAACCCGCTCTGATACCATATGTAGCAGCCCCCTATCGTTATGACTACATGCGACGCAAACAAGTGCAAATACTTTTTTTTAGAAGCAGGAAGGTAACAACGACAATTGTCGATCAACGCAAATCGACGACGAACACAACGCACACAAGTCAGGCAATAGACAACTAACAACCCAACACACTAGCGTGTTACATCGCTGGATGTAACATACGAAAATCAAATAGAAAAATAAAAATGAATACCCGCCCATCCTACCCTGTCGGGTTAGGACCTCCAGGACACATAAGAAACATCAATCATTGCAACACAACAACTTCCTCGATAAGTATCTAGAACCCTCTCAGTGAACGAGAGATCTTCATTAAAAGTTACAATTAGGTACAACCTCAAAATGCAAAAATGCAACATACACAATGGAAGGCGCATGACCCTAAGCCAGGTTTCATATGCGCTATCGATCAACGCGCGCAATGATCCCAACTTAAGGATTCATGTTGCCGGTATGACAAGCGCACTAGAATCCCAAGCGCGAATGACATATAACCCTTTAACCCAACCAAAATCCAATTCTCTAGGAGACCAAATTAACTTTCAATAAAACATGAAGACTATACACAAGCATCCAATCACAAGTCCACAAGACGCGAGGTGACATCATTCAATAATTAAATTGTGCAACTAGCTGAAGGATTTCTTGTTTTATTAAGAGGCACTTTTATCAACGAAGTCTCCCCCACACTGAAAAACATAAATAATTTGGGGAATATCTAAAACTTCATGTCCATGGATATTCTATTTTAATTCTCTATATAATAGAAATGTAATTGAGAGCTAGCTTAATCATATGTGATATAAGAAATTAAGGAACTGATAAAGCCAATAAACGTTGATATAAGAAACTGATACACGCCATTATAGAAATGACATAGCAATTAAACATTGATATAAAACGGATATGATTCAGGACTGGTACAATTAAAAATGTTGATATAATTACCGAGTGGATACACACAACTATAGGACAAACATAGCAATTAAAACGTTGTCTTAATGAGAAATCATTGTCCAACAAGCATATGTTGTCTTAATGATAAATTGTTGTCTAACACATATATTGTTATCCATTAATGATATCGTTGTCTAAAAAATAATGACATCTAATAATGCTATTGCAGTCTAATAATATATCGCTAACTAATATTGATATTTAATATTGATATCTATCGATATCTGATAATGATATCACTAATTAATAATGATATTGTTATCTAACAAATCTAATAAATCCTTGTCTATAAGCTAAATAATATCGTTGTCCATCAGCTAAATAATATCGTTGTCCATAAGCTAAATATTATCGTTGTCCATAAGCTAAATGATATCGATGTCCATAAGCTAAATATGATCGTTGTCCAATAATAATATCTCTGTCCATTAATACATGTTTTTGCTATCTATAAAATATGATAATGTTGTCTATAAAATATAAAAATCACTCATCATAAAAATCACTCATTTATAAAAATCGTTCATCATAAAAAAGGTTGTCAATAATAAAATTTAAGGGAATCGCTCAGTTAATTTTTGGGAAGGACGGTGAGTATATCCATAATTGAAAACACAGAGATGAGTCTGTTTAAAGTAGAGATGAATTAAATTCGTTGGTTTCTTCTGAGTTGTTAAAGTGTAGAGATAACTTGAGGGCAGAGGTAATTGAATGCAAGACAAATCATTCAACAAAAATGCAGAGACTCAAGCCCCAATTCGTTGAGTGGGTAATGTGTAAGTAGCTGAGATAAACCTGGGCGAAATCCCTGACGAATATACATATAAAATCGTTGTCAATATATTCAATTTGTAGTCCCACAATAATGTAAAATCATAGTTAATATATTTTAAATTCATAGTCACATGATATATATAAAACCGTTGTCAATATATGTTAATTTCACAGTCCCACAATATCTATAAAATCGATGTTAATATATATGAAATTCACAGTCATGAAAACGTTGTCCACAATCTATATATAACCAATAGATTCGCTGCTTAGCAATGGCATCACTGCCCAACATTAATTCGATGGGTAATTATATTTAAAAGGGAAATTTGAAACTTTACACAATTAAATCTCTGCCCAGCAAGTCGTTGTGTAAATATATTTAAAAGCAAATTTAAAACTCAAAAATTGGTTCTCTCGCCAGCAAAATCGTTGTGTAAATTACATTTAAAAGTGAAATTTAAAACTCTACAAAATTTGGATCTCTGCCCAGCAAAATTGATAATCAAATCAATGTTGTTCAATCCATAACTAAATCACAATAAAAATCCATAACTAATCCATATAAATCCATACCAAAATGATGTGTAAAAACAAAAAACTAGGTGAAGGGGTTGTGTAAAATTCCAAGAAAAACGTGGTGTGAATGTTGTCTATAAAAAGAATCGCGGAGTAAAATTTTGGGGAGGACACAGATATTTGTATAAAATAAAATGCAGAGATCAGAGGTTAATCATTTAGAGACGAGCCAATCAAACACAGAGATGCTCATTCACAAAAATGCAAGGATTAATCGTTCCGCTATGAATCAATAAAAAACGCAGAGATACTTGTTCATAAGAAGGCGCAAGGACTAATCATTCAGCAATGGATCAATAAAAAATGCAAAGATACTCATTCACAATAAGGACACAAGGATTAGAGATTAATCACAAAAGGAAAACGCAGAGATAAGTAAGGGATAGATAGTTGGGCGAAATTTATCCTTCACTTATTATCCATGCACAGGAAAGCAGGGCATTTGAATCTATAAGCCTTTAAACACCGGAGTGAAGACCGTCGATTCGGCTCCTAGCCAACTTCTTAGGCAAGGATTAGTAACTTAAGGATAAGGGACAAAGATAAAAACACAATATGCATCCAGATCTTCTTTGTGGAGAAACAAATAATGAAATAAAAGCGCAATCAAGGAATAAAAAAAACGCAGGCAGGAGATACAAGAACATAGGCAAGGTTTTGAGTTCGGGGATGATTTTGGCCATGTGCAAGGAAGAAGTAACACATAAATAAAGGATACAGTGGATACTGAGGGTTCTTACTGAATAAATCAAGCGATAAGGGGGTTACAATTACCATAGAAATGAATGTGCAAGAAAGATCATGGCATATAAATCTTCAACCGATTATAGAAAAATAAACATGTGTAATTTAAATTTCATTGCAAGTAACAACTTTAAAAAGCATACCTTATCCAAATGTGAATGCTCCGAAGTCGTTGTCTCGCACGCGCTCTGTCTAGCTTCTGCTTGCCAACTGATGTGACCTCACTGGTACCTCCCAACCAACGCTAGGGGTACTCTTCTTCCCCTTGAGCCCCTCGAGCCGCAAAGGGGCCATGCACACAATACCAGAGAATGATATCACTCAGCTCACCTCACAAGGTCGAGCTACCACTCGTTATCCGAGCTGGGTATCCCAACTCCCACAAGAGAAAGTTCATTCAAGATACAATTTCAGCAGTGTAACGTTACGCAAAAAGATGAGATCCATACTCCTCCTCCTCCATCTTTTTTATAGAGTTTTCAAGTAATTAGTTTCCTAAATTTTCATTAAATTCCTTTTTCATTTAATTAATTTCGAAAAACCTCGCTCGTACACATGTTGCCTGATCGCCTAGTTGCACCAAAAAATCAATTTTATTAATTAATTAAATATTCCTATTTCCCTCATCCACCTAAGAGCATTCCTAAAAACGCTCCTTGGTGTCCCAAAATTCCCTTACACTTCTTAAATGAATTATGCCTTACTTAATCCCTAGTTGAGTTCATAATTAGAAAGTTCCAAAGGCAAGATTCCTTACTAAGTTAGACATTCATCTTTTTCTTTACACTTCCCCTTTTCTTTAAGTTTCCCTTTTTCTTTAAGTTTCTTATTTCTTTTAAGTTTCCCCCTTTTTCTTTTTTAATTAAAAATTAACTTAGCAAGTGTAGACAAAGACAACCATTTACTCTCTTTTCTTTTTAACTAAAAATTAAATTAGCAAAAGTAGATAAAAACAAACATTACCCTTTTTTTTAAATTTAATCCTCCATTTTAAATAAATAAGTTCGAATTTCTTACCCCCCCTTCTTGTTACATGTGTATTTATTATTATTATTTTTGACCACATGTTCTACTTATAGCTAGGTTTTAATTTCACTTGGCTAGGCGACATTTGTTTATTACGATTTTTTTTTTTAAACCTTATTTATCACATCATTCATTTTAAGGCCGACTAGTTTTATTCACTTACCAGTTAAAATCGTGACGTGCCCTTTAGGATGCACTAGGTTCTCCGAGGGTGCCACTCGCCTTTTTCCATTTTTTTCGCGACATGCCCTTCAAGACGCACTACGTGCYCCAAGGGTGCCACTYGCCTCTTGAMTGACTTTGGTAGACGTCAAACCCMTGGAGTCAATACTCCACCAGGTGATCTTGTGGGAGACTAAGGGCCTATAAGGAATAATTCCCCTATCTTATTGTGTGCCCCTTAGAATCATCGTGAGAAACTGTCATAGTCTATCCTCAYGACATCACGGGTCTTCTCGAACTAGGTAATCGTTAACCTACAATTCGAACCACGRCRGGAGTGCTAGTAGGATATGGCAGGGTTGTTGGCACACCTCTCCCTCAAATTCTTTGGTTGTCATGCTTGACCCCTCTACTCCACATGTGAGTCTAGTCGACAAGCTATCGTCAACCTGCATCCATCAATGAATCATGTCAACAATAATAATCAATCATCATAACATCTAGTGATATGTACATATGTCACATCAACAACATTCAAACCCAACAGTCCACTCCCTGACTCGATCCAGAGTCCAATGGGTTTCATCAATGCCTCTGCATCCTCGAGGTCCAAAGTCCTGCACACTCAGGAGGACCCAGTCAATAACACCTGTCTATGTAAATACAACCAAATAACATATCATCAAATCCATAGTATCTCATAATCATAATCAAAACGACCAATAGATATAATAACCCGGATCACTGGCAAGCAAGTGTCCTCAAAGAATGAGTTCTCTCAGTGCGTGCAAGAGAAGGATGTTACATGATTAAATTTAAAGGTTACTCTTAATTTTAAGTTGAAAGGTATATATTCATCCACCCTTCTATGATGAAAAATTGAAAAGTGGTTGTACTTTAATTGACAAGAGTAAACTAGATACACACACTTAAAAAAAAAAACATATTTTAAAATAAACCTTCCCTTTTAATTATTTACAATGTTATTGTTGAGTTATATGTGCATCAATAGTAATAAAAAAATCATAAACATTGAGTTATGCTTTCTTTGGAGGAATTTCAAAGTGTTAAAATTGAAAATATAAATTTTTAGACGCAATGACATAATCAAACATATTTATGGACACCCATAAAAGAGAGGATGTGTTATATGTATACATATGGTGCATAAGGACTACATTTTAGATTTATGTCTCAATCATATCTCAATCGTTCTTAATTGTGAGAAAAATTCATTGTAGACCTCATTAGAAAAGAAAAAAAATGTAGTAGAGCTTGAGTCCTTTGTTAAAATGTAATAATTTTAACAAAACACTATAAGAGCGATCAAGAGAACTATGTGTATTGTAGGCCTCCAGGAGCATGAAAATATAACATCACCACATCCATTGCTTATTATTTAGGTTAAGATATCTATGACTTGGAGATTCCAAATATCCATACAAATACAAATGTAAATGAAAATTACTCATAAAAATTACCAAGTATGTTATTCTTATTGAGAATATTGATTGTTCACTTTATCTCTCAAACCATGCAAAAAAGTGTGCTAGAGTGAGATGTTATGCAAAAAAGTGTGCTAGAGTGAGATGTTAGAGCATAATCCCTAATGCAAAATTTTAATAATAACAAAAAGTATGTTACCTTCTCCCTAGATTTCTTAAGAATCTCACCCAGGCACCAAAAATGTTGCAAATAGCATTAATGTTCTAAAAGATATGTCTCCTTAATTTTAGGTTTGAGATGAGGCAGGGAGAAAGAGATTTGTAAACATTCTCAAAATATTTGACATGCAAAATATCATCACATTGATATCAATATTGCTAGAAAAAACAAGAAGAAAGTGAAAAGAGAGTGATAAATAAAGATGCATAAAATCAGGAAAAGATGAATGATCATTTAGAGAACAGAGCGGGGATTTGACGATGCAAAAAATTAAATGAATGGAATCACAATTCTCACGATTGTAATCCCAATTTTAGGTTTTGTGATGTCGACAAGGTCCATTTTTGTAGGAGTATAGCTAAACTTAATGAAGAACATACAAGTTTGAAACTTCAATGAACTCAATAGAGTTTTTTATCCCAAACAAAAACATTAAATAATTTTGTCTGAAACAAAGATTTACAATGAACTTGACCAAACATGTACAATATTGGTGGATTGTTCAAAGATTTACATTTGACTATTAATTATGATTTTTCGTTCCCATTAATTATCTATTATAATAATGTGGATTCCATGAATTGCATACTATGTGGTGGAGCAATCCATGAATGTGCACAAATAATAATAAAATATTAGATACCAATGCTATAACCATCTCATGACTTTTAACAAGCAATTCATAGCATTACCAATGAATAAAATAACTATGCATCATCACTTTAGATACCTTTAGAGAGATGGAATATGTGAACATGAAAAAAAAGATGATCTCATTTACTTGGGGTTCACTCAATGTCTATTGTTTTCCCTTCCAAATCCACATTGAGTGACATATTTGCAATTAACATTACTATTAATTTCTCAATGTCATGACAGTTTATACCCAAACCCATGACTAATTGTTTTGGTGTTTTATAGAGGCAAGAGCAAAGGAAAAGATAATCAAAAAGAAAAAGAAAAGGAAATGGCATTATGGCAAGTGTGGGATTAAAAAACAAGTGTGGAAACTAAATGTGATGCCAAGTCCCATAAGGACAAGGATCAATGATGCTCATAACACATTAATTCAAGTAGGGATTTATAAATACCAAGTGTCCAATCTTCTTTGGAAATATTTCATTCAGTGGACTTGAAATGGTGCATACAACAATACAATGGTAGGATTATGTGAGCTATGAGATGTATTTAATGTTGTGGAAGGGTACACAATATTAGGTAATAAATGAGAACCAATGAGAATAGAGATTATTTTAGTCTGTATATGCCAAAGACAAGTATTGGGATATGAACCCTAAATCTAGCTCATGATTCACATTCTTCATCATATAATACTAAAGGTACAATGTGCATTGAGCAACCAAAGGTTTGGGAGTAAATACATTGATAGGTTATTAAAAATGTGATCCTTCATTTGAAATTTTATAAATTTGTTATCCTTCATAATCATAAGTGATTTTTATTTTTATTTTATTTTTTTAAATGTTTTTTAAAATATCTTTTTAAAATAGATTTAAATTCCATAAAAAAACAAAAAAATATTCAATTTGAATGATTACTTAAAATTACTTATATTTAGCCCCCAGGGTGTAGGGCAATCAGTAATGGAGTGTATTGTTAAGACACTTCATTATATGAAGTTACCGGTTTAAAACCCCGACTTATCTTGTGTGTTGTATATGGAGCATCATGTACACACGAGTATGTGAGTACATACCCAACTAATTATTGATTCCACCAATCACCAAAAAAAATTACATATATTTAATTAATACTAAACCCCAAGTTTCTTAAACATTGAATTTCCCATCTTATCTAATACAAAGTGAAGGATGAAATTGATAAATTATTAAATAAAGTATAACTAACTGAATAAATAAATGGGTGGGCAATTCTTGCCTGAATACTAAGATTCTACATAGATTTCCATGCATTGAACAAAGCCAAAAAGGAGATGCTTCATCCAAGTAAATATAGCCACATATATTTACATGCACTAATGACACTCACTTTTCGAATTTCATTTATTAAAAATGTTTTTATGTATACATGTATTTAGTGGATTTAATGGCTACCGCAAGGAAATATGGCCACAAGACGAAATGCTTTTCCAATTCTATTTAGAAAAGATGTTTTTATGTAGGTTACTATACGATTTAATGGTAATCATTAAGTAAATATATCTGAATCTTATTGCCACACAATTATGCCATTTAACATCACAAGTAAAAAACTTTCACTATGAGACGTGAAAAAAACTTGGAAATATAGCGGTGAAATCTGGTTCGTGGAGAGCGCCTAAGGTTCGTGGAGAGCGCCTAGGGTTCGTTTTTGTAGCCAGAGCCGGACATGGCCGCCCCAGGGGGCGGGGATTCGGCCCCTCCCCCTCCGAGTTCAGAAGAGGACGCGTTCAGGAAGTTGATTTCCAGTGGAGGCAAGCGCAAGGTCCCTTCTACTGTACCAAAATTCATAAAAAAGCTAGATGAAATCCCAGAAATCGCCCTCCCAGAGATGGAATCGATCAAGATAGCCCTGGCTCTCTCTGAGAGAGGGCTGGTAGGCCAGTTTATGGGACTTTGGCCCTCAGCAAAAACCATCGATGCTTGGGTCCAAAGGAACTGGAAGCCCCACCTTAAGCAAGGAGTTACCTGCTACCCTTTGAGCAGTGGATTTTTTCTCTTCAAGTTTATAAACAAGGAAGATAAGGATCTCATTTTCAGAAATGGACCATATTTTATGGGAACCCTGGGGCTGTATCTGAACCGCTGGACCCCGGACTTCGATCCCATGGTGGAACTGCCAAAGGAGGTACCTGTATGGGTCAGGCTCCCCAACTTGCCGGTTCACTGCTGGAACTATGAAGCTC
>SNQJ01S0013313.1:81310-102816 GCA_010110895.2 Picea sitchensis | reverse complement strand
GGGAGAAGGAACCGTCCGGAGTTCTCCTGTCAGAAAATGCAGATGTCTGAAATTTGCCAGGAAGGAATCCAAAGTGCAGGCACGAAGGTATGAGGCAGTTGAGAGAAGACTTGTGCAGGGTCGTGCTAGAATAAGGACAGGGGCATCCAGACAGACACATGAAGAGCATCCTGAAACTGCTATCATGGGGAAGACCATCCAATCACAGTCCCCCAGGGAGACAAATGCCCAGGGCAAGCATCCTGAAGAAATAGGGAAGAATCTGAATAGTAGAGGAAGAAGAAGGAACTATGCTGGGATGCACTTTCCCCCTGCGTGCTCTCAACAAATCTTGTTGCTGGTTAAGAAGGATACGATTGGGGTATCCCAGAACTCGCTCGTTGTGCAGGGTAGTTGCCTATCCAAAAGAAGAGCCACTCTGAATGGATGCAAGCTCCAGCCGACTGATTTCATTTTGATCTCGTTTCACACTATCCAAACCTCCTTTTCTCCATGTGGCAACCGAAAGTATGAAATTTCGTCTCTGCCCCGCGAAATCCAGCACTGATGTAAAGGGACCGGGATGGAATATATGCTGAAACACAGTGTTGTAACATATGCTGAAACACATTGCTGTAACATATGCTGAAACACAGTGCTGGAACATATGCTGAAACACAGTGCTGGAACTTATTCTGAAAGACTGCTGGAACATATGCTGAAACAGTGCTGTAACATATGCTGAAACACAGTGCTGGAACATATGCTGAAACAGTGTTGGAACATATGTTGAAACACCATTGTAACAAATGCTGAAACAGTGCTGAGACATAAGCTGAAACAGTGCTGAGACTTATGCTGAAACAGTGATTGGAGTTTCGGCAATTAAATTTAATCCAGTTCTTTTAGAAGACGTACATGACCTAGTTCAGTTCACAAGTCTATAGCTATAGAAGTAGAATGATTCAGAAAGACAGGCCCGAAGAAATTCGAGGCCACCTTGTAATCGGATTTGTGGCTAGTCCACCCCATTAATATATTCTATAACTGTTTCTGTCAAAAAAAAAAAACATCACAAGTATATATGTTTTTTTTTAATTTTATTGAAATTTTTAAAAATATAAATGTTTATTTTTCACAATTTTTTTTATTTAATTATTTTTTTTCATTTTCATTACATTAACTCACACAAATGTGTTCATACTAAAATTGTATATAAAATCATGTACAAATAAAATATTTTATAACTAACAAACACATATATTTCAAAAAAAAAGCAAGTAATTTTATTGCAAAGAGAACAAAATCATATATGCATGCATGAGACATTCATGTAGTTGGTATCTCATTCTTTTCCCTATAGTATAAAAAAAAAACATATAGTCATATGAAATTCTATATCTAACTATTATGTGGGTGGTCTATAAAAACAACTATGATTTTTTTCTATTTTTATACAAAATTATGGTCAAAATGGATCATTAATATTCCTTATAATCTTTTTGATGCACCAACAATAAACATGAAAAGTCTGATGAGAAAGAAAAAGTAAGATGTTAAATATCGAAAAAGTGGGTCACTAATCAGATTTGTAACCAATTATTGTGAAAATATTGTGTTGTTCCCACTTGGGTTTTTTCAATGATCTTCTAAGTGACCCTATCCAGTGCCACTCCAGCTTTTGAGAGCTAATCTACTTCTTTGTTCCTATCCCTATACACATGGTTGAAAGTTAGGTGAGAGAAAAAGTTTGTAGATATTTTAATATCATGAAAAGTGGCATAAGAGTGTAGTTGTGGAAAGTGGAAACCACATTCATACATTTGATTGTCATCATAGAGTTACCAATAATGTGCAATTGTGTTATTTGTTTTTCCTTGGCAAGAAGGAGAGTGATTTTGAGAGACATTAGCTCACTGAAGTTGTTTGATGCTTTTCTGAGACCAACGGAGAAAGAAACAATATTTTCATCTGAGATATGGATGATGCCACCCGTTCCTCTATGGGATGGATTCCCTTGTGTAGCTTCATCAAATAAATCCCATGGGGTATCCTTTTGGATGATGGTCTCTGAGTATGGAGTTGTAGGAAGATATGTTATTAAGTACCTGAATAGATCTACAAATATACTTCAGAAATAACCCTTAATCTCAACAAGAATAAACCAAAACATTCATCAAATATCCAACACAAGAAATAGTCAAAACCCTTGAGATCGGGTAACACCATATATTAATCATTAAGGAAGGATAGCACTCCTCAAGCAATCCTTGTTTGTTACAATCATAATATACTTCAATATACTTCAATACATTGTGTACACTCATTTATATAACATTCTCTTTATCTCCTAGGAACATTCTTGAGAAGGAATATTCTAGTAGGTAGAACCTTCTAGAAAGTCTTCTCACATTTGTTATGTTCATATTGATATATATAACTACTATAGTGAGTCTTATTTAATAATATATTGTCCCATAATCTACCTTACATTGAATGGCCTCCACTAATAATACATAACCACATTCTCATTGAGTATATCCCTATGTATCGCATATTACCTCCCTGGGTATACTGCATTCCATCCCCCTTCACATGTTACATCCTCAAAACATGGGAAGAGACCCTACAATATGACCGACTAAGAAATGTAGTCAATTGGTACCAAGTATGACCATCCATCCATCCTAATGGAAGACCCATGATGTCCAAATATTGCCTTGCCACTCTGATCTTGATCCTTATCGTGCCTATGGTGCCATGGGTTTGTTGCTCGATCCTGATATCGTCCTACAGTGCCGATATTCCTCCACGTGCCACTTGATTGGTTTCATTTTTGGTGCCATGCTAGTACATAATAAGTGTGTTGATCCTCACTCTCTTGCCTTGATGATTGATGTTTCTCTATATGGTATGGATGGTGATATACAAAAACTGTAGGTACAATCCTTTTTTCTTCAACTCTACAACATGGTATTCCTTTGCGCCAATTATATTCTTGGCTTCTGCATTGTGTCCTTCTTGGGGATTTGCTTTATTTCCTTCTATATACTCTACCTCAGATTCAACTTTGGACTCTGCAATAACTTATTTTCTTTTCCTTGTACACCCTTCTTGCCTACTAAGGGACACTTTGTGCAATGCAATTTTCTTTTTATTTTACCAAATTTTCACAACCTACTTTTCCACATTAATATTAACTGTACCAATTGTTATCATCCAAGGATATCCAAGAATAGCATCCACATCATTAATATCAATGGCACAAAAAATGGAATGTAACATATATTTGTCCATGGTGATCTTCAAATCTTTAAAAACCTAAATATTCTCACCTTCAATCTGTGTGATTTGAATATTCTTTGCCTAAATTTTCAATCTATTAACCAACTGGGCATTGATCAAATTTTGTTGGTAACTAGGGTTAATAAAAAAAATGACCTTTTCTTTATGAATACAACCATGAACCTGTAATATAGAGTTTTCACATGAAAATAAACCATTGGTGTTCTCTTTATCCATTTTTCCAACATGAGACCACCTATCTAAAATTAATTTTTCCATTTCTTCATCTGAAATTACCATCATCTTGTCATGGTCCAATGATTTCCACCATCTTTTACCATATTCGTAGAAACAAATGAATAATGAATCTTTCCACTTCTCTTTATATTCTAACTTGTGGGCCTTTATAAATTCTTCAATACTAGGGCCACCATCTTTTCCATTAAAAAACATCTTGTTTGGAAGAAATATTAAACAAAAACTAGGGTTTATAAAATAACTTATTGTGCAAATCTCGCGGTTTTTTCCGGAAAAAAAACCTAAAAAACTATCAAATTTAAAATGTTGATAACTTCACTTCCTGGACTCTGTTTCGGTCGATTTATTTTCTGAAATTGGGTATTTTTTCGAGAGGAATTTAAATATCCAACACAAGAAATAGTCAAAACCCTTGATGTAGGGTAACACCATATATTTATCTTTAAGTAAGGATAAAACTCCTCAATCAATCCTTGGTTGTTATAATCACAGTATACTTCACTATACTTCAATACATTACTTACACTTCTTTATATAACATTCTCTCTATCTCCTAGGAACATTCTAGAGAAGGAATATTATGGTACGTAAAACATTCTAGAAAGACTTCTCACATTTGTTATGTTCATATTGATATATATAACTACCATAGTGAGCCTTATTTAATAATATAATGGACATAGTCCACCTTACATTGAATTACCTCCACTAATAATACATAACCACATTCCCATTGGGTACCTCCCTAGGTGCCCCATATATAAAGAAGTGTAAGCAATGTATTGAAGTATAGTGAATTATATTGTGATTGTAACATCAATGATTTTTTGAGGAGTGTTATCCTTCCTTAAGGATTAATATATGGTGTTACCCTATCGCACGGGTTTTGACTATTTCTTGTGTTGGTTTTGTTGAATGTTTTGGTTTTTTCTTGTTGAGATTAACGATTATTTCTGAAGTATATTTGCAGATCTATTCAAGTATTTAAAATATGTTGGTATTTGTGGGTATGTTGATAATATAGCCATATATTTTAATGCATATTGACAGGAAGAGGAGTCAGCATCTTCGAATAAGGAGTAGTTTTGACCAATCCAAATGCTGCATGAATTAATCAATGAAAGAGATTTGTAGTCTTTTGTATGATGATTATCCATCCATATTTTGAAGGATGCTTCTATATTGTATCCMTCCCATCTATAGAAATTTAATATAGACCTTTGAACTTCTATCTAGACTACTTTAGTGAAGGCGCAATCCAAAAAGAGATGATGGTTTGTTTCATTGTCCTGCTTACAAAGTTTGCATCTGCTTAGCCCTATGAAGCTCCTCCGATGCAATTAGTCTCAAGTGGTCACTTTATTTAATAAAATGAGCCACATAATAAGTTTTTCCTTGGTGGGGAATTTTAACTTCCATAGCTTTTCCCCCCACCAGGGAGCAAGGTCCTTTCGATTTTCCCATTCTAGTTTAGTGTAGCCTATCTAGGGGACATATCCACTAGAAGGGTTTAGTGACCAAATCAATTGGTGTTTTTGATCCGATGGATAGAAAAAGTAATTTTGAAGAAAATTAATATAGTTGATCCAAAGGAGCTCTCGATATTCTCCCAAACCGACCTCTTTCCAACATAACCAATGAACCTATCTCATAACAAAATCCCTTTCCCAGATTTGGCTTAAGAAAAAGAAACCCCCTATATTTAAAAAATGGATTAAGTGATCGATAAGTATGTGGTTTTCATTGCATCTGATCCATGATTATTTACCTAAGAGAACTTTGGCTTCATTCCCAACTCACCTAATCAACCAGTTTCCGATGGGGGGGAAATCAGTGAGGATGGCTTTCCAGATGATTAATCCATTTTATAGATTTTTTTTTTGGATTTGTTATCCAAACAACTGTGCATTCTTGTGGGGAGTATTTTTCTTGTAAAACTTGTGCCCATAGGCCCATGCTACGTTCCTTCTATTATCCCTCACACATTTTTTGTTGCAAAGGATTTGGATAAAAGAAAAACATTTTTTATCCCCCAACCCCCATGTTTTTTGAGAGTGGCTAGTCTCTTCTAGGAAGCCAAAACTAGTGAATTTTTGTCTTCATATCCCAATCAGAGAAATTTGGATGATAGTTGTCTTATTTTCCCCAAAATACCCTTGCGTATCCAAGCCAGAGTGGTCCAGTAAACTGGAATGGTTTCTAATACCACCTTGACTAAAACCAACCTGCCATCTCTGGAAAGCCATCGATTACACCATGCATATATATTTTCATCCACTTTGGCAAGTAACCACAACCAATAATTTTGTAGTAACCATTTGATTTAAGAGTAAAACCCAAATATTTCAAGCATATTCCTACATCTCTCACCTAGAGGTCTAAATTCTAGGAGATGAAGTGTTTTTCTTGATTTAACAGTCCCCATGTGAAAAGAGAGGATTTTTCCATGTTAATTTGCATTCATCTTTCTTTGCATAAAGTACAAAGAGTATGTTCCTCAGGTGTTCCACATATTGAGAATCCCCTTCAAAAAATATTAGAATATCATCCACAAATAGTAAATGGGAAAGGGAAAAAGTGGTGTTTATCAAAATACCTTTTAGATGACCAATCGAGACATCATTATGGATCAATATGCTAAGACCTTCTACCACCAACAGGAAAAGGAGAGGGGAGAGTGGGAAACCCTTCTTGGTTCATCTTTCAACTTTGAAGAATGTGGTGGCATATCCATTGATTTATAATATGGAAAAGGAATCTGATCCAATACCACTTAAAACCCAAGTCACAAAAGAGTGTTTGAAACATAGGTGGATGAGGACCAGTCTAATGTAAATCCAACTCAACCTATCAAAATATTTTGACAAGTCCATTTTGAAGGTAATTTGCTTTCATTTACCTATGTAAATAGACTGAAGTCATTCCTGGGATAGGCCTATTACTTCATGTATTTGGCACCCCTTCAAGAAACCAAATTGTTCGACGAAGATGTTGTCCAAGAGTAGACCCTTCAACTTGTTGGCAATTAGTTTTGTGATTACCTTATAAATACCGGTACATAGCAAGACGAGCCTGAACTATTAACATTGGGGCTTATCATATTTGGGAATCAAGGCAACAAAAGTCACATTCAATGCTTTGAGGACTTATCCCAACAACCATCTTTAGTAAATTGTCTCCTAGGAATTCAAAACAATCTAGATAAAAATTTATTGTGAGCCCATTCGATCCCAAGCTCTTATGTCTCTGGAAAATCAGCAAGGCTCTTAGTAATTCCTCCTTTAATACTTCAACCATCATTTGATCATTCCTTTCTTGATCATTGAAACTAGGAAATAGTCTTGCAACATTGAGGATGGCATCTATTGTTTCCCTAGAATTAGCCTTGAATATGTGTTTAAAATGATGGGTTACCTCTACTCTAATTTCCTCAAAACAGGTGGCATTGGAACCATTAGATTTTTCTATGGCCCAAATGGTGTCTATGGCCTTCCTTCTACTCACAAAAAATGGAAAATTTTGGTGTTTTTATTTTCATCCTACAACTAGAGGGTACAATACTTTAGTATTCATTCCTTTTCCTTGTTTAAGAGGATTTTCCTTCTAGCTCGTTCCAATATTTTAGCTTATTTGTTTGTTGGTTTGTTAGAGGTCCCTGGCCCTCTTCATTTAAACAATGTTGTAATTTTGATTCTATTCCTAGTAGAGAACTTTATTCCCTCTTCCTTATTTCCTTGTTCCAGAAAATTGTGACCTCTTTGGCATGCTTAATGTTAGATAGGAATTCGAGGGAGGGACTTTCTGAATATGGTAGATTATAAGGAATCCAAACTATTTTGATTATCTCTAGGAAGGAGGGATATTCTAGCCCATTTGAACTCAGTTTGAAGGGTTTGGGAGGATTTCTCATGTGGGGACCTAGTTTTAACATGATTGGGTTGTGGTTTGAATCCCCTCTTGAATTGACCCATTGTTGGATCCTTAAATTTTACTCCAGGAAAGATTTGGATAAGAGGAGTCGATAAATCCTTGTTTCCACTCTTGCCTCTCCGGAATGCATTTTTCTCCAAGTGGGAGAAAACTTTGCAGGTTGGATGTCATAGAGAGTTGTTGCTTTTAGGTGTTGGACTAGGAACTCAAAAAAGAAGATATAATTGATTTGTCGAGCCCCAAATGTTTCAAGATTCCAAACTGCAATTCAAGTCACCTCCAATCATAACATGGCTAGTCTTACTCAGGGAGTTTTGAAGGGTCTAGTTCCAATAATTCCAATGGTCCATATAAGGCCCATAGATATTGAGGTATAGGAATTCCAAATTCAAGTCATTTGAGAGGAAAGAGATTCCCTATATAGCTTGTAATTCCCACAAATTATGAAGTTGTAGGGTTTTTTCCTCCATCTAGTCAGAAGACCTCCCAAACTTCCTTATGCATTAGTGGACATAAATTCCTAGCCTGGGAGGGATGAATGATTTTTTGTGACTCTTCCACCATCCATTATTGTCTCTTAGAGAAACATAATTGAAGGATTGTGAGTTTCCATTAATCTCTTTGTGGCTAATTTTATTAAGGGATTGGCCAACCTTAAACGATTAAGGGAAAATATAATCATGAGGGGGTTTTTCCTAGGTATATTTCTCTAAGGGGCCTAGTAAGAGAAGTTTTTCTTCCATAATGAACCTCTAAGTTCTCCTATTTTTGAGCCAGGGAATGAAAGGATTTCCAACCCATTTGAGAGGGATTTAGGCATTTTTCGTCATACGGACCTAGGCCACCCTCCACACCTTGATTGAGAGGGTTGTTTATGTAGGTCTAAGATCTATTAATATTGTATTTTAGAATAGGGGTGAGAGGTGGGGCTTCCTTGAAAAGAGGATCTTTAGGGGGGTCCGGTGGTTGGTCATTTGGAGGATATATTTTAGAGGGAAGCCCAAGAATCTAAAGATTTGTGAGAAGGATCAAAGGAGTGGGTTGCGGACCAGAGAGGCTTAAGAGGAATTTTGTACCAATGCCTTCTTTCGAGGCTAAGTTTTTTTCCCTCAAGGACCCAAACAAACCCAAATCATCATAATTAGTTAAAAGTGGGGAGGTATTGTTCAACTTAACCAGATTTGCTTCGAAGGCAACTGCTTTATGGGCTTCCTAGTGCTCATTGAAGCCTCGTTGGTCCTGCTTCAAAATTGTATCGACTGAGATGATGTTAGAAAATGTTGAGCCTATACCGAAGCATTTGTGGCAAAAACTTGTCTCATATTTTCTCCAAGATTCTTCACCCAAATTATGTGCTTCACTATCCTTGATCAATCGTTGGAAAGGTGACAGTAAGTATGGCACCTCCCACACAAAAATGGTATGCCCTCATAATCCAATTCTTGATGAAAAGTGGCATTTTTCCTATGAATCGTTATAGAATCTATGAGGCCTCTTGTAAGTTTTAGTCCAACCAAGATGTGAGCCATTCCCATGTAGTTGAAGGAATGAAAAGAGAAATTGGGTCCATAAAATGTCCTAGGGCATTCCCAATCTCCCTGAAACATTCTTCAAACCACAAGATGATAGGGAGCCCTAGTAAACGAACCCACATCAGAGTTATTTCAAGCCTTTCCAAATTGGCATCAAATTCAATGAACCATTTATTGAGGAAGATAACATGTGCACCCCAATTCCACCATGTTTTGTTGGACACACCTACCACACATAGATGGAGGGGTAGATGAGTGTGAGAGACTCTTTTTAAAAACTTCCCTCTTTACAAAATCTCCTTATTTAACATTCAACGTATATTCATTACCCATTGCTATCATTTATAGCCAATTAGATGAGAACATATATCAGCAATATATCATCATCAAGTCATAGCTACATAAGGAACACAAAGACACAAGATGTATGTACAATTTTTTCTTTTTATTATGGACAACAATTTAGGGGTTTAATGTAACAAATTTGAATAGAGTACAACTCTACAAGAGCACCAATAATGGCACAGAGACTCAACTTACACCCTCAGCACCAGCTAAAGGATGAGGCAACAATCCTCAAAGATATCAATCTATCAGCAGTGTAGCGACCTATCAGTGGTGCAACAGTGTGGCCTAGCTCACTACAAGCCGCATATGCATGTGGTTAGTGTATACAACAACTTGCATTATACCTTCTAAGTTATTTAGGGTTTGTCCTTTAAGATCAACTCAAATTCTCTACAACCAATTCATCATTCTATTCTATCTCTGTGCCCAATGTATTCACCAACCAACCCTTGACCACGGCCGATACAACACATCCAAGCTCTCCAATGGCTTTGTAGTGGCCATATTAATTTAACGTCAAATAATTAATCAAACAAAATGAAACTTCTACTTGATTTGTATAAACTCAGTGGTATAAATTGACTTTGCTCGCATATAATTGATCCTTGAATAATAAAATTCATATGAGAATAAGACAAATACATAAATTAACATACGTAGGTCTGATGCTAACCCTTTGTTTTCCTCTTGTCTTGTTGACAGCCTTCTGTTCTTTGCCCGCCTTGAATCCGCGGACCAACTCTGCCCAAAACCGGGTTTCCACCACCTTGTGGGGCAACTACCTAGCTCTAGGATACCATATGGATATCCTAGCCCCATGCCCAAAACCCCTGACCAAGTTGCCCTGTGCTAACCCTTCGGGCTTCTGAGAACTCAGCTCTCCTCATTGCAGTCAACCCTCCTGATAAAATTCTCGTAGCATCCATAATCCCTCCTTATTAAACCTACTCCTTCATCCTCCTTCACCTCCCTTTCCTCGTTTACTTCCTTACCTACACATAGTTAATGCACCTTATCCAATTATTTATTATCTTATCCGTTTTATTAATACTGTCATAGGTATCACGTAACCTTTTTATTTTAAACAATATAATTTATTAATCTTTTTTTTTAAATTTATTACCTTGTTCATTGTTATGAATGTGATAGGTAATTAATTTGATTAATTAATTAAAAATTATAACCAGTAATTAATTAATAAATATTTGTAATTAGTATACTTATCTTGTTTAATTAATACCATGTTAAGACAATTAATCCCTAATTAATTTTTTACTTAATAATCATTAAACATATATTCAATAGGGTTGTTACATACACCCACCCTTCAGAAACTAGGTACCGAGTTAAGGTATCTTATGGTACAAGGAAAAGAAACATGGTTCACACATTCATAGCATATGTAACGTGCTCGATAAGTAAGTCAAGAAAACTCATACATCTTGGTGTATATGAAATGCATGTGTGGCTAGTACATACCAAATCCGTGCATGCTAATAATCAAAGCGTCATCCTTTAGCAATTTATGTCAATCCGATTGATAAGATTAGTCTTTTATAAAAGACAACAAATCGATCAATTGTTTGAGAAATCCTTTAATTACTATTATCCAGGTCAACAATTTTATTTTAAACAACTTTGGTTTAGTTAAGTAATAATGAATATTCATATATACACATTTCTCTTTTTTTTATGGGAAACCATTAAATTCCACTACAAGATAGATCTCCATACCTTCTCTACTATTACTACTCATCCTTCCTCCCTAATACTTCCATCTCCCGATCATTCCTACTAGACTATCTTGGAAATCAACTATATTGACCTAACTTAAAAAATAAATCGTAAGTGGAAGTGCCGCTATCCCGACCAAGCTCCCCTAGCAGGCAACTGACAATCATCATCACACATCTTGAGGAGTGTGAACTAACTGCAAATCCTCACTGTTGAGCTCTAGATCTACCTAAGTGAATTAGAGTGCATTTAATATCAATCCGGTGTTTGGCAAGACTTAGAAGCATGTCCAAAGTATATGGATTTTAGAGATAGTTTATCTTTTATGGAGATAACCAAGACTTATTCTAAAGATGTGAAAGAGATGCTAAGCTCTATTGAGAAGTCATCTTCATGGCTCTCATGACCAGCGATCAGCACTTGTTTTCAAATGGTAAAAAAAAAACTATTCTAAGGCTGACTATGAAAGAGACACTAAGCTTCTATTCGAAGTAAGTCTTCATAGTCCTCATACTTGATAATCAACATTTGTTTTCCTATTTTAAAATTTTGAATGTGAAGAAGAAACTAAGCTTCTATTAGAGGAAGTAAAATCTTCACAATCCTCCTGCTTGATGATAAACATTTTGTGTTTTCTAAAATTGGCGACAAGCATTCCAAGTGATTTAAAACCTATCAAATGTTGGAAGAGCAGAGCTCCTATTCAGAGATGCATTCATCATTCTTCTTTCATTCATTCATTAACACAAATCCAATCAAAATAGAAGCATGAAATAACAAAGAAGCATCCAAAGCTATCTTAATGCTTGAAGTCTAGCATTCATTGAGTTCTTATTCAAGAATCCATTCACAATGATGAGTGAGTCTTGAAAACATTAAGCATGTAACTGAACTATGAAACTCATTTACCTACAGCAGATAAGATCATCTACAGCAAACAAGATATAAAACATGTACTTAAAAATAAAAAAAAGAGTGTACTAGTTTGGGGGCCCTCCTTTCACTGGTACCTTGATGGCACCTTCTGAAAGGACTCCAGCATTCAAATCTCATGAGCATTCAAATGAACAAAAACTCAGATCTGATCTTCAAGAGTGTAGATCTCAGATCTCTTCATTCATCCAAGGTTGAGTTGTCTTACTAGTTAAAGCTTAATAGTATTTATACAAGAGTTTAAAACCATAAATGCTAAAATGTCTCTAAATATCATAAGTAGATCCACATAATATCCTAGGAGGTCGAATGCCTCTTCTAGATCCTCAAAACATGGTCAAATCCCACGAAATCAAAAACTACCCTAGATTTAATGCTGCAACATGGCAATTTCTGCTGAACTGGACCCCTTTGACCGGCGTTGACCGAACATCTGGGAGGCTCAGATTTCGAATATGATAACTCATTCTCCATCCTTATACATCAGGGAACACGACCCAAATCTTAGATTTCACCCAGGTGTCATACAAGTATACAAACCACAGAGATTTTACAGGATTTGACCAAATCCCATAATTTCTGCTAAATTTCCAATTTCAATGCAAGAATTTAGAAAATTCAATTCTGAAGTTAAAGGATGACAAATATACCTTGGATAGGCTATTTTATGAGAAATGTGGGATAAAATGAAGGAAAAATGGGCAAATAAAGAGAGGCAAAAGTATGGTTTATGGAAGCACAAAATCGACTCAACACTCCCATGACTTCAGGGTTGATATACGTTGGGAAATGCCTCCACCTCTACTTGGACTAGGGTCCACACCCTGCAATGGAGGATACGGTGGGAAATGCCTCCACACCTACTGGGACTAGGGTCCACACCCTACAATGGAATACGCAGTGCCAGTGTTCTTTGAAGTTTGTCATCGTTTATTAGGTTTTGGGCTGAGTGTCATCTTTGAAATCATGCTGTGGTCCACATATCATAGCAATGCATCAGAAACCAATATAAATTCCACATACCAATATTCATGCCATAGTGTTTCGGTTAGTGGTCACGATATCCACTTTCATCATCATTGTATCAGCTATTTCATAGCCCATAACTTGAGATTAGTCACGTAACACAAATCCATACATTTCTATGCATTATCATCATGTAATTTTTATCATCATTTCAATTTGGTATCCCGCTGTAGATAAATTAACATCAAAGTTTTCGGGTAAATAATCTCATAATATCCATAATTCAATTTTGACACCCAATCATAAGATTTATCATTTACCCAAGATAGGTGCATCATATCCAACATCATCCTAATAGCATTTAAACATTCGGTAGATTCACATTCTCACAATATGTGCATCATATACATCATCATCCAATAACATTTAAAAATTAAATGCAAGTTCATAATAGATCGCATTACATACATCATCATCAATAATATTTGAACTTGTTTGTAAAATTTACATTCACATAATAGATGCTAATACATCATCATCAATAACATTTAATCATTCATAAAAGTTCATACATTTAAAGTTTAGGTGTATCCTTAATAGTTTCATTGTGACTAGAAATAAAGTATATATAGGCCTCAAGTAATCATAGCTGTCTAAGTCAAAAGGCAGCGTTACATACGCAACCGAAGAAACATGCTCGGTGGTCATAAAAGAGAGGATAGTCTTGGCGTGGTAATGCCGTCTTCAAGTAAGAAGATCTGGACTGCTTGTCCCCTTTGGACCTTGGCGGTCTACCATACGGTTCCTTAGATGTCGGACTCTGTAATTATGTCGTAATGGTTCTACCGTGAGGTTCCCGTGTCGATACTTGCAATTCCTTCAATTTAGTTTATGCTTGATTCATCGACAACATAATGGCGTAAAAGCGGATACATGAAATACATTATGAGTTTATGAAAATTAGGGTGGCGATCACGAGGCCGATATGAAATGTGTCCAATTTTCTCTTGGATCTGAATGGTCCTACTCGTCGAGGTGACAACTTTGTCTCCTTCCCGAACCATATGGAACTCTTATTAGGCACGTCACGAATGAGAAACTGGTCTCCCACTTCATAACCTCAGTCGGTCCTGTGTGCATCAGCACCAGCACTACGCCTATCATGTGCTTCCTTTAGTTTACGCTAATATGAATCCACTGTTCATCTTTCTTGAATCAGTGCGGCCCCAATTGTTACTCAGTGATATAGTCTATCCCAACTCAATGGCGTTAGGCAGCCTCCCATACAAAGCTTTGGCGGGGTGGCATTCGATGGAGCTATGATAAGCGGTGTGTGACTCTGCAAAGGTAGGTACTTCTCTACTTGGAGTTTGATTATCATTACACATACATCCTAAGCATGTCTTCATGACAGTTACTCTCTCTGTTTTCCCATTTGTTTAGGGATGATAAGCAGTGCTCAAGTTCGAGTCCCCAGCAGTATAAACTTGTCCCAAAACCTAGAAGTGAATCTGAGTCCCTATCTGAAATGATCAGGTTATCCCATGCAAGCGGATATTCAACCTATGCTCGTATACATCGGTGACATTGTAAGTGTATCTAACTGGAATAAAATGAGCCTCTTGGTTAACTTATCCACTATCACAGAATGGCATTGTGTCTATGAGATGGCGGAAACCCCACAACAAAATCCATAGGATGACTTCCCACTTGGACATAAAAACATCATGCGGTTGTAGGAGGCTTTCTGGATGATGAGGCAATTGACTTTCGCTATGACTTACTCTAGGCATTTAGGCGATGACATGGACTGCATTGGGCTTCATGCCTACCTAGAAGAAGACCTTCCTCATATCTGCGTGCATCTTCTTCACACCTGGATGCACACAATAAAATTCTCTATGGGCTTCCTTGATATGATGCTTGAATATCCCCATTCGGGATGTACATCCTTCCTCGATATCTTAATAAGTCAGATACGTTTCAGGACTATATCCTTCATACTTTGGATCTAAGCATATCGGCTTTGGAGGTTTAGTAACTGCTAAATACCAAGCTGTCCTCACGGTGTGTCAATACGATATTCCCTCGAGATTGACTAGTTACCAAGGAGAATACACGTGGTGTCCTACCCAAGACATCTGCGACCACATTTTCCTTTAAATTGATGTATGAAATACCAAATGCGTACTCACTCATAAACTCACTCCATCGCCTTTGCTGGCATTAGGATCTCTTTGAGTGAAGAGATGTTTTAGACTTTGATGGTCGATTTTGAGCTCAAAGCTTCGCCCAACAAGATAATGCCTCCAAAGTTTGAGCTAGCATTATAGGTGCCAACTCTAAATCATGAGTCACCGTATAGCTCCTCATGTTTCTTCCTTGGCATAAGCTATCACTCCTCCATCCTGCGTGCGCCGACCCCCAACCCGCAGCGAGGGCATCGTGTAGACTATAGAGTCCTTTTCCATATCAAACACTCATAGAATTGCTAGTTAGTAACCTCTTAAGGCCTGATGAATGCACTATCACATTCTTACATCCATTCATACGACCCCTTATATTTTTGCAAAGTGGTGATAGGTTTCTCTATTTTGAGAATCCTTCCACCGTCTCTCTAGTAATAACCTACTATCCCTATGAAGCTTCTCACCTCATGGCCATTTTCCGGCCTTGGCCACTCCGTAATGGCCTTTACCTTTTATGGATACACGGAGATTCCTTCATGCGTAATGCTGACCCTAAATAGTGGATATTTTTGGAAGAAGGAACATACGACTTTTCCCCATACAATTTTTTTCTCTCGGCGAGGACAACACTATTAGAAAGTGTTCCTCATGTTCACTTTCATTATTGGAATAGATGAGGATGTCATCTAAAAGGCTATTACCATGGTCTAAGTACTTCCAGAATATGGCGTTCATGAGGCTCATGAATATTGTTAGGGCGTTGAATCAATCGAAGCCGCTACAACAAACTACCGTAATGTCCAAGCTGAGTTGAAGGCAATTTCGGGATATCGCATACGCCAATCCTTAATTGATGATATCTCGATTGCAAATCAATCTTTGAGAATACCATTGCTCCTTTCATCGGATCGAAGAGGTCATCTATTGACATTGAACCTATTTTTTGTAGAATGGTTCAAGTCCGTAGTCTATACTGCGATTGTAAGGATCCATCCTTCTTCTTTACAAAAATTCTTGGAATTGCACCCAAGGTGAGACATTGGGCCTTATTAGCCCTAATTTTAGTAACTCTTTCAACTACATTTCAATTCACAAAGAAGTTCGGTCTTTGTCATCCGATCTGAGTCTTGGATATTAGTTCTACCGGGTTTGCCAGCTCAATGAAGCAAATCAGCTCCCTCTCAGGAGGTAATCCCGGTAACTCATTCGAAAAAACATCTGGTCGACAATACCGAGTCTTGATCAATGAGGGTCCCTTCATTCAACTGCTTCCACCTACATGTCGATACCCTTGTGTCAAGCATGGCTTAACCTTCATAGTGGATATAAAGTAAGAGCACCTATATGTACACCTTGGATTTCTATTGGCCTTCCTTCATCGTTGACAAAAAGCACCTCTTGCGAAACGATCTACCATGGCTCGGTGAGATGCTAACCAATCCGTCAATGATTAGGTCATATGCCACGAGAGTAGTGGCGTATACCTTCAACTGTTACACTCCCGAGTCTACTATACAATTATCAACACTAGATTCTACTGCTTGTTTTCTGAAGCCATCTTACTTAAAGTCATCGTGCTCATAGGTAGCCAACCCACTCTTTTCTAATCTTGAGATGGTGAAATGAACTATCTGTCGCACCAAAATCAAACAAAATCTTGACGTTGATATGATTTAGCATACTAAATGACTCCACCACCGTGGATTGATGTTAGAGCTGGCGGTTATTAATGACTGCGTAAATATCTAGTGGTTACTACTTGATCTTTCCATTGGTGCCTTTCCTTCTCATGCACCGAGTTACAATCAGGGTTTGTAACTCCGGGTAGTCACGCTTTTAATGGGGTCCCCCGCACCCCCTATAGGTAACACCATATTGAACTTGTGCATTTTTATGTGTCTGTCTTTTAAATGATTTCCTTCCCCTGGAATCCTTGCCCCTACTAGTTGTTCCACGAGATGGCCGTGGACCTGTCGTTGTTAGCTGATGAATGATATTCTGCACTCCCTGCAATTGAAATCCCTGCGGATACTGTCCTTGGCATGACTCTGTTACCATATGGAGGTGGCTTGGAGCTCCCTCCCTTGGAGAATTTCATAGGGGCCTTCCCCATGAATTTAGGATGATGCGGAAAGGTCGATATTGTACCTTCATTTAAGTTCATGTGTTCTTCAGCATAGTGCACATTTTCCACCGCCTCCGATACTCTTGAGAAACCGGTTCCACATCCACCGCAAGCTTTTCTTAGGGTTCAATCCATAGGCGAAGCGCTCTTCCTGTTGTTGTTCATTTTCTATATACGAAACATATTTGATGAGTTCCATAAATCTGATCTCATATTCTTCTGCTGATTTCTGTTTCCCATTACTAAGGCATGAAATGCCCTACTGTGTTCCTCTATTATCTTTGGTAGATATTTCCTTGGGAACCTCGAAAGTTTCGGAGAAATCGTGTCGGGGTGAGTGGGTTGTCTTTCCAGTTGCCCCACCAGTTCAAAGCAATGTCTCTTAACTGAAAAAATCACTATCTTTGCCTTAGAGTTGGATGCATAGTCCCTTAGGAAAAACACCTTGTCATGCCTTCAACCATGCTTCGTAGCGTTCATAGTGCAACCCGGAAAACTCACGAAGGATTTGATCTTGCGAATTCTGGCGTGATGTCTTCGGTGGAGTCACTCCCCGCGAATCCGCCAACCACAGATTACCCATTCGGGCGGTGAGGTTCCACTTCAGTCCTGTCGGTTGTAAAGCGCTTTAAAGTCTCATTAATGGCCCGTGGCCTTTGATATGAGAGCTAGTTTCAGTGATGGTGGTGGTGGCGCTAAGCGGTGTTGGCGGTGCTTGCGGCAATGCTCCCCTGCCTCGACTCCCTCAAGTCGTGACCATCGTATGCTTTAACTTTTGCATCAACCAAGAAGTTGTTGAGGTGAGTTTCGGGATGTTTCAAATTGGTGCTATTTAAACTAGAAATGGCGTAAGTTTTCTTTGCTTGTCTATAAACAAACATTAATCCATTAGGAGATTGGCTAAGTTAGGGTTAAGATTAAGTGTCTAAGCGATTTCTTCTCCTATGAAAAAAACTAGTGGTTCCCTTGCCCTATAGCTACACTAGCCTTGCACCATACTGCGCCAATTCCTATGCTTACTCTCTTAGTGCATATGCCACCTCCTCCACTTTGTTCTAGTCTAAGTCCTTTTTAACTTTTTTCTTACAACTAAATATCCTCCGGTCTTGTTCGTGAGCTTTTCCTTGTACCTTGATGTTGGCGTTGTCGAATCTTTGTATTGAGTTTAAGCGTTGACGTGGAGATGGAGTGGAGAGGACGAGCAACCGATGAGTTGTGATAATGCGGTCGTGAACGACACCTGAACAGTTTATAACCCGGGATACAAAGATTATAGCTAAATAAATTTCTTTGATTTCGGTTACGTTCACTGGTTATGATTCAGCGGTTAATTGGCTCCGGATCGCTAGGTCGGAAGTAATAAGCCGGTTAGTCATGAAATCTTCATCTTTGTATCTTCCTATGGCAGCACCACTCTAATCATACGGTGTTACCATTAATCTATTAATTATAAAATTTATTTAAGGACTCATGTATGGAGCGTTGGTGTTTGTTTGTTTCTTAAGGCTTAGGTGGTGGGTGGTCTTGGGACCAAAACCCATGGACTCCAAAACATTGGAATTTTTATGTATTTATTTAATATATATATTTATTATCATTATTATCATTAATTTATTTAATATATTAATTTATCATTATTTATTTAAAAAGAATATTAATCAAAGTAAATAAACAAGTTACTCACTTTAATTATTTTTAGAATAAACAAATAATCTATAATTCGCGATAATAAATAATTAAATGAAAATAAAAAGTAATAAATAAATAATAAAAAAAACATATAAATTTGAATAAATAATTTAAACGCAAACAATGCTAACAAAAGACGCATGGAAGCCCCACGATGCCGCTTCCTCAAATAACCCTACACCCTATCTCTCAAACCCTAAGCGTCCTTCCTCTGCCACCTCCTTCTCATCCACCGAGACCTTCCTTGCATCCTTCTCATTCTCATCGACATAGACCGTCCTTGCTCCTCCTCCTCCTACTCCTCTTAGTTCAAATAGGATGAACCTTCCTTGCATCCTTCTCATTCTCATCGACATAGACCGTCCTTGCTCCTCCTCCTCCTACTCCTCTTAGTTCAGATAGGATGAATTGGAAGAAGACGATGAGACTGGTGTTGGCAACGATTGCAGGGCTACTCCAAGTAGTTGTTGTTACATACCTCCTTGTGAAGAGGAAGCAAATGCTTCGTGTAGTGGAGAAATATGAAGTTTGAGAGGAAACCCACATACAGTGTACACCTATTTTGCCTTCAAAGTTCAAAATAAGGCCTTGGGAGAGACAACAGGTGAGTTGGGTTTCTGTTAATTCGTTGTTTCAGCTCTTGAGAGTGTGTAATCTCATGAAATATATGTAAAATGAAATATATGCGAAGTGATCATTCACTTCATCCAAAGCAGCATACCGTAATTTTTCAGCGATGGCATTTGGTCGTATACAACTTTTTCTAGAATTAGGTCTAACTTATTAGGTAAACTGTATGTCAAAATTTCAATGACTACAACGGTATATTCATTGTTTGAAGCTACTCTGAATTGAATTAGGCAGAAATGTTCTTATTCTTAGGACCTTTAGAATGGTCATGGACCATATTCCACTTATGTTCTGTAATAGCATTCTCTGCATAATGTTGGATAAGGTTGTTGCAACTGTTAAATCAAGCAGATTCCACAGATTTTAGCAATCCATGTTCAAATTTTTTTAAAATGCACTACCCGTTACCCAACTAATCTTTTAATGTCTCTCTGCTTACCTCGTCATAGTTCAGTGGAGGGCTGGGTAGTGTTAATCAGGTGGAATCGATATATATAAGAATAATGGAGCTATGAGTTTAGAAGTGGTCAGGTTGAAGAGACTTCCTGGTTTACCCACCTAACGATGAGTGGGATTTGACCTCCTACCCCATCTCCTGTAGTATTGTCATAGGAAATAAGTAGCGTCCACACAAAGCATGAAATGGTGGTAATTTTGGCAGTGTTTTCCATTCTGGTGGCTCTGTCGATGGTAATTGGTGGCAGTTGTTATGGCTGCAAACGGCGCAAGAAAATAAATGTATCCTCGTCCCTTAAAAATGCAGCATACGATCTGCAATACAATGTATTCAACACTCCAGGTAACTCTATGGATTCACAGAGAAAGCACCCCAGAGAATACATTTTGCCTACCATACATGTGCATCAAACAAGTGCACAGGTTTTCACATACAAACAACTGCAGTTTGCAACTAATAACTTTAGTACGGCCATGGAGGATTTGGGTCAGTTTATAAAGGCATTTTAGGCGTTGAGTATAATTTCCAATATTTTGTTGTTGCATGCATCTGACCTGGATGGCTTTCACCTGGATGGATTTCATTCGCAGGCTTCCAGAATTTAAATTCTGGTTTCTACACATTTCCAGGTCGTTTCTTTTCTTTTGGAGGAAGAATTATATATATATATATATATTATTGTTTAATTGCAGTTTAATAGCAGTTTATTATTCTTCATATTTTAACTTTATTGCAGTTTAACTTTATGTTTTTAATGACTAAATGACTTAGGAATATAAAGTTAAAACTAAAAGGAAGGAAGCTTCAATTTCAGTTTAATTTCTCCCTGTACGATATAGTTACTGGGTTAATCTGCAGGAAGCTTATTATTTTGTATTTTTTTTTTTAAATGAAAATTGTTTTTTATTTTTTATTGTGATATTTGTTTTTACATTTTCAATATGTATTTCATTTATTTTTATTTTGTGTTAAAATTTATGTGTTTGGTTTGCAGGTTAGGCAGAGCTGGAGTTGGAGCTGGGAACTTGGACCTTAAGGCCCCAGTGCTTCAAGCTAAATCTCTGATACCATTTGTAGTGGCCATATTAATTTAACGTCAAATAATTAATCAAACAAAACAGTAACTTCTACTTGATTTATGAAACTCGATAATTTCTTATAAATTCAACACATACGCATATAAATTGATCAACGAATAATAAAATTCATAAAAGAATAAACAAATATGTAATTTAAAATACATGGGTCTGATGCTAACCCTCCATTTTCCGCTTGTCTTGTTGAACTTCCCGCTGTTTCCTTGCCCATCTTGAATCCACGGGCCAACTCTGCCCAAAACCGAGTTTCCACCCTGCCAACTAGGACAACTACCTAGCTCCAGGATACCATATGGATATCCTGGCCCCCATGCCCAAAACCCCCAGCAAACCGGTGCCCCCTGTACTAACCCT
>SNQJ01S0013313.1:47148-61057 GCA_010110895.2 Picea sitchensis | reverse complement strand
GGCCTGAGCCACACCAACCCTTAACATGGTTGGATTTTTTTGTCCCCGCAGGTTTCGAACCAGTGACTTTAACAACACGAAGTGGCTTAACAACACACTCCGTCACCGACTATTCTACACCTCGGGGACTGAACATTTACATAAAGTTATAAAAACTCAATTTATCATTTAATTTTATTAATTATAATTTTCTTAAATCAATTAAAATCCCTAAATATATATTGAAACACATAAAAATATAAAAAATAATATAAAGAGTTCGTCTTTCCATCATCAACGATTTATCACTTTAACATTACAATACAAAACACACTTAAAACAATACAAAACTCCTCAAAATAAATTAATATTATATCCTTTACTAAGCTATATTTTTTTACAATGCTTCGATCAAATCAACAAAATTGCGACAAATAATGTAAACATACGTTAATATATTTTTTCTTTTTGAGGAAGTAAAATTGTATACTATCTTACATTTCTACATAACATTTTGAATGAAAATATTGGTACAAGTCACATTCTTGCTATAAATATAATGCATGGTATACATTTTGAATGAAAATATTGGTACAAGTCACATTCTTGGTATAAATATAATTCATGGTATACATTTTGAATGAAAATATTGGTATAAGTCACATTCTTGGTATAAATATAATGCATGGTATTGTGTTTTTAGTTGGATAATCAAATGTTAATATTGATATCTCCATATCAAGATTTAAATTTACTATAAACATATTTAATTTTTTATGCTTTATTAATTAAAGATAATAATCAATCAAAAATATCCATGATTCAAATTGTAGTAATCAATCAATAATATTTCAAATGAATGAATCTGTCATATGAAACATTGTTTTTTTTCAATAGAAAATTCGCTCAAAATTATATTAGATTATAATTATTTTTATATCTTCAAAGAATCCTTGAACAATGTCTGATATTTGACGATCCATAAGGATACATTTTGTCATAATTATTGTCCACTACATAAAGATACCATCCAAAAAAGGATCCACTAACACTAACACAGTGCATATGCATATAATATAATGAAGTTCATCACTTCAAAATATCAAAAATACCTACAAAAAACATCAGTCAGTAACTCTGATCAATCTCAAAACTAAAGAGGACTTAAAACAGATCAATATGATTTGTAGGGCACGTTGTCCCTCCATCCCAAGTAAAATATGATAATCTTCCTTTCGGTTCCAATAGGGCCTGCTTGGATAAAATATTTGCCTCCTTGTTGAATTCTCTGTAGATATGATGAAAGCAGATACCTTGAAATGATGTAGACAACTCCATAGTTATGTGCTTCCATCCTTCAATGGCGATGGATTGAATATTTCCTTTATGGTTTAGCAAGTCAATAACCACCTTGGAGTCCCCCATAATTTGAATGTTTTGAATATTCAAATATTTTGCTAATGTGAGAGTGGCCCAGGCTCCCAAAATCTCAACTTTTGTATTAGTACCTTCCCCACAATTGACAAACCACCTGTAAACAGTTGAATCTGGGAATTTTAAGACACCCACAGCTCCACAATTCAAACCACCTGCAGTAGTTGCTCCATCAAAACAAGCAATAGAACATTCATCAATCTAATTGATCGATCTTTGTCTTATGTTCAACGATTTTTGTAAATGAGGATTATTGGTAAGCGAGCCAAGTGTCTTGAATACTACATCCCAGGCCGAAGGTGATTTCTCATCGAAGATCGCTTCGTTCCTTTCAATCCATATATTCCAACATGTAATTGTCACTAGCCTATTTGAAACAAAATTGTTTATAGTCCAGGAGTCTAAGTAGTCTATAAGAGAAACTCTGGCCCATGAAATTTTAAATTGAAGCCTATGAGAAATTCTAGACCAAATAGTGTTGGAAAAGGTGCAATGAATAAAGAGGTGGTTTATGTCTTCATTGTTGTGCTTATAGAGTATGCATATCCCCGGGCCCTCCCATCCTTTTTTATTTAATACCTCCCAGGTAAGGATATTGTTGTCTACGACCAACCATAATTGTTTTTTATCTTTAGCTGTAAATTCCATTTCCATAAGTTAACTCTACATCCACGCCAAATTAGGAAATTCTGAGTGGATATAAGGGCTTCATAAATGTTTCTAATAGTGAGGTTCCCAGATGAATCGCCTCCGGTCCATAACAGTGTGTCATTGGTTTCATGGAGCGAGATCTCGGCCCCATTAAGCTCTAAAATATAATTATCCCACTCTTTAGCAATATCCCCAGTTAATCCCAATTTCTCACAGCTCGTCCAGACCTTTGATTGTGTAATTGGGTCTCGACCTTCAGTTCCTTGAGCTAGCATAATAATTCTTTTTTTATTTAAAATATATAGGATATCTGCAGGGAGGAAGGATTTGATATCAATGCCCAAAATTCGGTCTCTTCCAATGGAGATGAGATCTATGGATCCTGGCCGCCAAGCCAACCAATGAATGATAACATGAGCAGAACGTGTAAGGATCGTCCATATCCTGGAAGTAGAACATATTTTTTGTGAAGCCAGCCTAAACCAATTTATAACTATAATGTTTGCAAAGTATTTGTTCATTACTACTTTATGCCAGATACCACCCTGCGTTAAGACCCTCCAAAGGGTATTTATAGTCAGTGTCGTATTGAAGTGCGTAAGGTTCTGAAAACCCCAACCTCCATTCTTCTTTGGTCTAGATAAAATCTCCCATCTGCATAGATGATATTGCTGTGAATCTTTATGGGCATTCCATAGAAAGTGAAACATCAATTTTCTAATCTTGCTTAAAACAGATCGAGGGATTGCTCCCATAGACATCCAATAAACGGCTTGTCCTTCCGGCACTGTTTTGACTAGAATGTATCTACCTCCCATAGAAATCCACCTGTTACACCATAAACTATTTTTCTTGGTTAATTTGACCACAAGCCAATCCCATTCATCTGTTGTATGTGTCCTTGTCTTTAGAAAGTAACCCAAATATTTGAAACTGATCGAAAGATCACTTAAAGTATATGGAAGGATTGTTTTGAAAGGGGCCAATTCAAACTCTATGAGCCCTTCAAAATGAATTGTTGTCTTTGTTTGGTTGAATGAAAGACCAGCGACTTTATAGAATAATCTGATGATTTTGTCAATTTCTTTCCATTCTTGTAAACTTTCCTTTTTCATAATGAGTACGTCATCCACAAACAATAGATTTAGAATATTTAACAATCTGGACACTTTTATATCTGATAGCTTGCCTTCACCAATGCTAGATTTTTGTAATAAATTGAGGCCTTCCATCACCACTATAAAAAGTAATGGTGATAATGGACACCCTTGGCATAATCCTCTACTGCTTCTGAAGAAGTTGGTGGCCTCACCGTTTAGAAAAGCTACAAAGGAGGAGGATGTGATGCATGACGTGATCTAGTTTGTCATCTAAATTCCAAACCCCACCTTTAGAAGGATCAATATTAAATGTACCCAGTCAATACAGTCATGTGATTTCTTTAAATCTAGTTTTAGGACAAACGATTTTAAATTTTTATTTTTGATGCTATGGAGGCTCTCATGAGATATGTCGATAGTGTCTTGAATCCTCATTCCTTTAAAAAATCCCAACTGTTCTTCAGAAATTGATCTGGAAAGAAATGGTTTTATTCGGTTGGCGATGACTTTTTATATCACCTTATAACATAGATTGCACAAAGATATCGGACGAAAGTCATCAAAGGAGGTCGGTTTGTTTTCCTTCAGGATCAAGGTCAAAAAGGTTGAATTTAAGATTCCAACGATATTGCCTAATATTCTTGACTCCTCCACCATTTCTAGGAGATGCTCCCCTACTAAATCAAAGAAGAAAGTGAAAAATTCAACCGTCCAGTCGTCTGGCCCTAGACTCTTAAAATTTTTAAAATGAAATAGAACAACTTTTAGCTCCTCCAAAATAACAAGATTGTACAACGAGCAAGAATCATCCTCATTTACAATCTGTGGGAAGAGGTCATTAATATTTATTTGTTCAATAGTGTTCGATGTGAGCGGGTCCTTGTAGAAATTTTTGCAATATCCATGTTCAGAAACCTTTACTCTTGCACTATCAGTGATCTCCCATATATGTTTTTGGGTTCTATTGTGGGTAGAAAATTTGTGAAAAACTTTGTATTATTATCCCCACTAGCCATCCAAATTGCCCTGTTGTGCAGTCTCCACTATTATTCAACCCCTTTTAATATATTGTTTCTTTCTAATTACGAATGCCAAAGGGATAAATCTGTTTCATTATTTGTAGGATCACCTTCCAAAAGAATAATCGAATCCTTTATGTCGGATCCAAGAGTCAACAACTTAGCTTTGTTTCTGGTTAATTTCTCTTTATACCAAAGCTTTGTTTGTGATTTTAGTAATTTTAATTTCCACACAATCATGTGTTGTTTTCCACCTTTAGACAGGAAAATTGGGTCTTTCCAGATATTATAGACTAAGTCCACAAAATCTTGATCCTTCAGCCACTGAGAATTAAGTTTGAAAGGATAGGCCTTATAGAAAGGAGGTAAATCCAGTTGTAAAATAACTGGCGCATGATCCGATATAAAAGGAAGTTCAACCCAAGACCTATAAAGGCCAACAACAGATAATAAATCTTTAGAGACAAGTACTTTGTCTAATCTCCTTGCAACCACCTCTTGACCACAAAGCCCATTCCTCCAGTAGGAACCAACTTTGTCGGCTTGATATCAATCAAAATTTTGGATGAAAACATATCTCTGTAATAATAATCTATATTCCTAGACCCGGACGCTCTTCCCCAGACCTCATCCAAAGATAAAACAATATTTAGGTCCCCAACAATAATTAAATTCTTAATAGATAAGATACCATTGTCTTCCATCGACTTCCAGAATTGTTTTTGATCCATGCACGTGCCATATATATTAAGCAGTGCTAACTCCCGGTTGTTTATAATACACCTACCTGTTAACAGAATACCACCAATAGTAAGATAAGAAACCAATTCATATAAATTTGGATCCCAAGAGACTAACAGTACCCCTGAAGTACCCACGGAATTAACTGCACTCAAAACCCAGTATGGACGCAAGAGGTGCATGAAGTCCCTTACTTTCTGAACATTTACCTAGGTTTCTTGTAGAAAAACAATTTCAGGATGAGAATTATCCAAGATTCTTTGAACTGAGGTCGCTTTGAGGGTGCTTCCAACCCCTCTTAAATTTAAGGAAAGTAATAACATTACTTTTCCCTCGCCAGAGATTTCATCTCTCTAAGAGCCCCACTATTGGTGGAGGATGGAATTGAATCATCGGTTTGTGGAAGATTTTGTGCCAACTTTTTCCGTGTACTACGATTTTTTATAGGGGATAGTTCTATGACAAAGCTCCTAGACCAAGTGAATTCTTTCCCTGACACCCCTGGTTGATTCTTTGATGAAGTTTCCTCCAAGTTTTCCGCAGAGCTATGAATGGATTTCCCCAAATAAGTAGGTAGTTTAATCAATGCATTTTTATCCTGGATGAAAGGAATCAGTGAGTCAAGTACAACACTAAGTGAGGACTCGCCCTCTTCATATTCTTTGAACCCCAACATCATCATGGTATCTAAGAAAGTAGGTGGGGAAAGTGTCTGTACTGATCTTGGGTCCCGTGGGATAAGCAATTGTGGTTGGGACTATCGAGGTGAGGCTACATGTGTAAATGAAGGTAGAACGGGAGAATCAGACAACATATGTCCAAACCCCGTGAAAGGGGAAGTATCCCCAACAACTGGTAATGCCAATGTCACCACAGAAGGATAGGTTTTTTCAAAGCCCCCCTCGATAAGTCCTTTATCTAACGAGGTAGATACTTCCATCCAATGATATTTTTTCAAATCATCCCTTTCCCAGAAAGATAAATATGAGAAAAAAGTAGGACAAGAGTTTTTTAATTTACTTGTAAGTGTAGTCACCTCTTCAGTATGAGAACCTGTCTCAGGTCCATAGTGAATAGGTTCGCAATCGAAGGACTTCTCTTCAATAACATAATTAGGTGGGTCCTCTTATAAGAGAGTGTCTTCCGACTTCTCTTTAGGCACCTTCCCTATGTAGTCACGACGTAGATGGCTAGTGCTGTGACAACAACTACACTGAAAGGGTATACCCATGTAGTCCAGTCGTTGAGTGATATGACGACCACGCCATTCAATATCAAGTGCCTCCGAAAGTCCTCCATGGATATTGACTTCCACTAAGATCCTTCCCACTTTCCTAACTGATTTTTCCAGCGTTGTGAGATCCAGAGTGATGAACCGCCCTAGAGAATATCCAATTTCCCTCAATTCTCCTTCATTCCATAGGTGCAACAGAAAAATCGACAAAAGGACCCACAAATGTCGAAGCTGTAAATGTTCAGTCTGCGGGTCGAAATTTACCTGCCACCATTTCAACATAAAGTTGTTTCCCCCAATAACCCAGAATTTGTTCAACAATATTGCAACATCTTCCGTAGTTTTGCATATAAAGCCCATCCAACCCTTGGTGAGGCACAACAATTCGGGGGCATAACTGAGTATGGGAACCCGGTTTTTAGAAATCCATTTTGGGACTAGACTATCAGCTATATAGGAGTATGATAATCTACCCACCAAGCCACAAAGGGCCAATGTGCAAATTTCTTCAAGGCCCATGTTTGAACCCAACACCATCCTCCTAATCCACTTATTATCCTTCCACACCCGCCTCCGAACACCAGTCGGGTTAGTAGGTTTAATGGTATTCCTAAGTTTATCTAATGGAACACCACCTTTAACACCCAACTTAGTAGCGAAACAAATTTTGACTCACATGGTGGGAGTTTTGATCTTGCATCAATAGGGGAACCAAAGAAAATATTATGGCCTGAAATCATCTCTTGTTTCGAAGTATAACCAGGAGAAGTATTCCGCGAATGATTGTAAATGCTTGTAGTAAGGCGCAATTTACGTGAAATGTGTTTTAATGCACCAGGTACCTCATCCAGTGAATCTGCCTATGTGAAAATACCTCCCTAAAGCCATTTAACCTCGTCTTCTGCACCCAGTAGTTCGTTGACGTCTTCGTTTATGTCAGAGTCAGGTAAGGGTTCCATATTAACAACATGTGTTTAAAACTAAGAGATGTTTAATACGGTTCATCAACCCAAAAACGAGAAATGAAGGCTGGTGGTTGGTCCTAAAATCAATGAACGCAATAATAAACAAGAACCACACCACATGAATTAAAATATGAACTCCAACAGAGGTGAAGAAACGTGGTTCAGTTTACCAAATGGGAAAATTAAAAATTTTGGCACCGAGATCAGTGAAATCTGAGCGAATTAATAACAAAGTCAGTCTAGCTTAAAACAAGAAGTCAAGATCAAAAAAGGTGGAGGAGGAAGGTAGTTTTATGAAACTAATATTGGACACCAAAACACAACGATAGGACATCAAAAACACCTACAACCACACTAAACTTCTTGAAGAAACCAAAAATCTTTCTTTCGTAAACTCCTAAAACCTAAACTTCCTCGGAGAGTTTTTCCATCCGCCTGGTGGCTAATCACTCACCATTGTTGGAGCTCCAAAGTTTTCCCACCCAGTTTCAGAGTTCGATATGAAACATTCTTAATCACCATAAGAAAATAGACATGCATATTGTTAGCACCAGAAGTCACCCCTGGATTGCTACAGAGGTAATCCCAGTACCCATCAGTTTATATGTCACAATGAATAATTTTAGAGGAGGTCTAATGGATGAAATCTCAAGATTATATCGTTTTAGTTCAAAAAATTGGACTGGTATGCACAAGTAGGTGAGGTCTTAATTTGAATTTAGTTAGTAGGTTGTATTAAGGGTGAGTAGGAGGAAGACTTCAGCGAGAAAGATGTAGGGGTCTTCTGAGGACATCAGGTATTCCAACAACCCAAAGAGGAAAAACTTAAACACAAGAACTTCTCGAATTTAAATCTCAAAGAAACTGAAAGGAATTATTACAACACTATAATCAAACATTCATTATAATGCAGTCACAATAATTCAAGTGAATCCTTCAATAATGAACTCTTTCAGCATCAGGGGCAAAAAAGATGTAGTAAGGAAAGTTGATTGTTATTAAGCAAAAAGTCTCAAATACAGATACATATCCAGAAGCCAGAGGATTTACTTAAAACTTTACAATATGGGATCTTTTTTCTACCATCGACCCCTAAACAAAATGGAAAAATGCCTACATATACTCAGAATTTTGCCATCCTTAGCAGAGGCGTGCTCGAGCTTCCATGGCGCTGTGTCTTCTCAGTCAGATTTCACCTGCAGTCTCCTCTGCGCATGCCTTCCTTTGTCAGACGCACTTGAATCTGTCAGTCCTTCTAAGCTCAATTTTGTCAGACTGTGTATGCAGTCTCTCTATGCACACGATCTTAAACTGCCTGGGCTGACAGGTTGTCTTAATGGTCAGACCATTCTAGATTCGTCATTTATGGGGGAGACGACGTTCCAACCACCTCCCCTGCTTTCATAATTGCTGCATCGGGATCAGAATGACCCAAATCAAACTCGACACCTGGAGACATGGTGGCCTCTCCTTGGTTGTTTGTTGCTTTGTTGGACCTCTGTAGATGGACCCAGCTGGTGAACATGGATGGAGATGATGACTCTGAAGCGATGGAAAATATCCATAGGATACTTGGTGTATGAGGGTCAGGTGGAGGAGACACGGAGGCTAGGAGAAAGTTTTGGGGGTGACGCGACGCAGGGAGAAGACATGGAGGCAACAAAAAGGTCACGGTGGTACATGATTGGTTAAGGGGGACACGGCGTTATGACGGGGGTGACATGGAGAAGGAGGAACATATGTGTGGTAGTGGAAGGTGGGAGGGGAGTAGGAGATGTCACAGGCAAAGGAGAGAGGTGGAGTGGAAGACATATGTGCTGCAATGAAAGGATGATGGGGAGCAGGAGATGTGATAGGCGGAGGAGAGAGAAGGAGTGGGGGGCAGACAACAGCGGGAGGATGGAGAGATAAGCGAGAGTGGTAAGTGGTCTACTCGGAGAGGGGNTGTTAAAGGTAGAATGATGAGGGGGATCCGATATGGGCCCTGCATCGTATATCTGAGTGTGCAGATCTCAGCTGCATAGATCCACGCACTGCTTAGTGTGACATGTCTGTGCACACAAAACTTAGGATAAGTGGGTTTTTATCCCATTTCTTGCCTCTTTTTACCAAAATGCCAACTTCTTAGGGAAACACCTCCCTTTACAAATAAATGTGACAACACATATCATGACTTGTAACTGTTACAAGTTATTAGGGTGTGAATAGGGTTGAAAATGGAAAATTACATTTAATGAATTTTGATTCATGGGACCCAAACCATTGGAACCTAGTCTCACCCTTGCTCACATGATACACTCCATTTCTCAATGTCAGAACTTTCAATCGGAGGCCATTTTCCAATATACCAAGTTAATCAAGTAGGTTTGTGACATCAACAACTCCATTTTTAACACCATTCACATGGTTAGATGTTTTTTCATGTGTGCTTTTATGCTATGTTTTTGGCTTCATGTCTACAGGTGTTTTGTTGGGAAACCATTTTTTAATTATTATTGAATCTTAAGGCCCATCATCACCCCTTCATGTTTACTTCTTCAAACTGGTATTTAGACACCATACCCCCTTCTATTTGTGTTGCATTTGCAATTAATGATCCACTCCAGATATACCTTTAGGCATTCCCCCCACCGGCTTGGCGAGAAAATTTACCCAGTCCAAAAATGCAATTAGTCATTATTGTTTGGTATCACTTCACCTTCATGGTTTTCCTTGGTTTTAGTATCTCATGGCATGATGACACCCATGCCACTCTTTCCCCTTAGGTTTGAGAATATGTATAGTTTGAATTTCATAAAAAAATAATTATACTTATTTATTATCATTATGTTGACCCATATGCTTGAAATCATGACAAATCACATTCTTTGTGGTTGGTTATGCTAAGTGCTTCACTACATTTCATTGGCCTCTCGTCTCATTCATGACTTAGTCCATTTGCATTCCTCCATCATTCAAACATCCCCACCAAGGAGACCCACCCTAGGGACCCCACCCCTAGTCACTTTAATCACTCTTGCCACATATAACGAAGAGTCACTTGGTCACATTTTTGAGGCACTCGTCTCCTTGTCTATAACATATCTATATTTTTTTATTCATAATAACAAAAAAATACAAAAACATCTAAAAAAAGTTAAAAAAAAAAAAATTTGAGGAAACATCAATATTCATCCTATTTCATTGTCCAATACCATATCATTACCTCACAATAGTCCTTGTCTCCCTTATTGGAGAATCTATGTTGAGTCACTTGTGTCTGCATTGATTCTGATTGCCTACAATATCTTCCATATCTTGGGATCCATCATTGTGATTCCCCAAATTTTCCTTCACCAACTATTACCCTTATCATTCTAAGGCATGGCCTTGTTCATCCTCTTAGTTTTCCTTTGTCCACATGGCATTTAGTCCCCATTCGATATAAATAATCATTATACTCTTGTTAATAACATAAAACCAAGTCATGTTTCTTCAAATCGGTTATCACTACTACCCTTGTCAACTATCATTTATGCTCCACCTAAGGGATGTCTTGAGTCTCATACCTAGTGGCCAAATTTCATATATCTTTTTCAAATTCTTATTCAGTTACAGTTGATTACATGTTTTGACCCTTATGATTTAGAGGGACCTCTCATCCTTCATTCTCACATACTCACTCCCATCACCATCAACTCAATTATGTTGGGAGTGCATTGAGAGGTTTCATGTACCTTGGTCCCCATTTTCATCATTAATGGTTGAACTTGGATTGGGAAAAGAGAGCCATGATCATTTCTCTTTGATTTGGTAAGCTCTCCTATGTTTGACATCAACGCATTATCACATCAAGGAGAGTCGTACAATATGTTGATCATAGTATTTCTTTGTTTTTACCTATGTCCATGCTGACTTTTATTTACTTATTTCAATAATCCAAAGCGCTTGAGAAAACAACCTCATTCCCATATGGATTTAAGAGGTTGAACCTTCGAACTCCTTCTTACCTAGAAAAAGAGACTAATAATTTTAGAAACCAATCAAAATCTATTTTTGTGGTGTGGAAGGCCATGAGAGGATTCCCCAAAGAAAAAAAATGACGAATGGCTATATATAAGCTTCATGTGCATGCATAACATAGCTTCAACATTGCATTGGATAGCTTGGTGTCCGGGGGATGGGTGAATCTATCCTTATTGGAAAATACCGAATCCTGGGTATGGAGGAAGCATCCATCCTGTCTGATGATTTTATATAAATCCTTAATCATAGAGGGTTTTTTTATTTATATCAGGCTAGTTGTGAGCCGCGACCATAAATGATATTCTCAAACTAGATTACAAGTGAGGATTTGGAATTGGAGGGACAAACATCTCTAGAATGGAAGGCCTTCATATGTGCTTTCATAAATTCTAGTGTACAGTTGCAAGTGAGGCCAGATGTACTAAAATGGATGGGAAGTGACTCATCTAGCCAGATAACAGTAAAAAATGTTTATGAGGCCACTGAAGAAAAGTTCTGGAAATTCTCTATTGGAGGATGGATGAAGACACTTTGGTCATGGGAGTGCCCTTTCAAAATCAAGTTCTTTATTTGGTTGGTTGCCAAGAACAAAATTCTCACCTGGGAGAATTTACAACATAGAGGTCTTATCGGACCGAGCCTCTGTTATCTATGTAATAATAGTAAGGAAAATGTTTTACATTTGTTTGTAGGGTTCCCTTTCATGATCACAGTCTAGGATAGGATTAAATCGACCATCAATCATATTATTGGGTGGAATGGTACCTCTATGGAAGAATGTTTCAAAAACTGGAAGACTCATAATAAATCCTATCCTACTTGTTCATCCTTTATTTGCTGGTATATATGATTGGAAATGAATTATTCTATTTTTGAAGATGGAAATCCCTCTTTTCAGAAGGTGGTCTACAAAACTTTAAATGCAATCGCTGAATACAAAAAACAGTTGAAATATTTTTCCCCGAGAACAATTCCTTGTATTTTAGCAGGTGGTGGTATTGTTGGATGGTTTGATGGGGCTACACAACAAATTGGTCAAAACAGTGGGGCTAGCGGGGTGATACGAGTCAACGATCAACGATTTTATAAATGTTTTTTCAACTGTGGACCTGGTACCAATACGAGGGAAGAGATTTTGGGGGTATGGGCCCTACTAACATTGGCTTCTCGGCTATCAATTTTGAACTTACTTGTCCATGGTGACTCAAAAATTGTTATAGATTGGTTGCAAGGAAAGGGTCGTCTACAGGTGGTCACCGAGAATGCTGGAAGGACAGGATTTCAGAGATTATCAAGCACTTCTGAAAAATCACCTTTGCACATGTTTTCAGAGAAGGAAATCAAGAAGCAGATAGTCTTTCAAAACTAGCTCTCAAAAAGGAACCGGGGAAAATTGCCTACTATATTTGTGAAGAGGGCCACGAGGGTCCTCTTATGTTTCTAAATCTATTCTAGAAGTCTTGGAGTTGTTGTATGGATCTCTAGTGCCATGTCTTTTTGGGGAGTCTTTTTGTCATAATTTTTTTGTGGAAATATGTATTTTGATACTCAATGGTCTATGCATTTTGTACCAGAGTATAAGCTGGGGGATTATAGTCTAGTGTCTTGCTGTGCAGAAAAGGCAATTTCCAAAAGATGTAAATGGCATATGATGATGAAATATCTTGTTTTATGAACAATTTTTATTTAATATAAATATAAAGAGAAATTTTATGTGGAAAAAATATGCATGCAAAACATAGAGATTGGTCTCCACTAACATAGAGAGAATATTTGGATAACTAAGGCCAAACATGTTGGAATGTAGCAATATATTGAATATTTTGAGAAATCCAAGGGAGCACTAATCAATGTGCTTGGTCAGTGCACACACTTCTTGTTGATATTATTCGATTCCATAGCCTTCTAACAAATATTAGGTAGGATTGAGACCTCAATAATCCCTACCTATTAACGTGCATGTTAATAGTAGTGGGCTACTTTTAGAGGAATTGACATTGTTTACTTCAGCCATATATTTTCAGCAACTTGTTTTCCTATCCATTAAGTAAGAGCTTAAATTTACAACACATACTATTTTCCTACTTGGATTTGGTCTATTGGTTTTATTTGTTAATTCAAATTAGTCTTGGATTCTATTTATTTATTTTGTTTATTAATTTAAATTAGGTGCAGTTCATTTATGTCATAGAGTAGTTTGCATAGAGGTAATATTGCAAGTTCTATGATAAAATTCGTAGATGTATGGTGTGTTGGATTATTGAGAAGGGGGTTGAATCAGTAATAGAACAATTTAATCATGTTTAACCATATAATCCAAGTTTTATATCAATGTAGCATTATCATCCAATAACTGCAGAGTAAATAAGTAATGAACAAATGAACAATCATACACATACACAGTACACCAGTTTTTTACGTGGAAACCCAAAGCGGGAGAAAACCACAGAATGTTTTTTCTTATATGTCTTAAAGAATTACATTCATTGGAAGCACCAACTTCCTTTGTTTTCCAACTGCAACTGGAAGGAGGCTCCAACCCCCTAGTTTCTCAGGCTACAACCTGAGGGAAGTTCCAACTCCCCAATTCTCTGGCTAGAACCAGAAGGACGCTACAACCCCCTATGTTCTCCGGCTACAACTGGAAGGTGGCTACAACCACCTATCCTTGCCCCGTCCAACCACCCTAACGTATAAGTAGAATGATGGAACCACTTTCACACTATCATTTTGAGATATACTATTGTAAATCTGTACCAATCGACCTATACCAAACAACCT